>JAJHUT010000068.1:0-128175 GCA_020916435.1 Oxytropis ochrocephala
AAATGTGTTCAAGTTGCGTTCGTTATCAATCTAGCATTTCTTATCCTCATCGTATGCGCAGCGTATCATTTCGAATCGTGTGCTCATACTTATTCTCGTTATTGCGGCGTATTGTTTCTATTTGTGTGTGTGTTTTGATTCTTGTTGCGCGCGCTTGGCCCCTGTCAGTATGTACGCGTATTTGTTTAGTTACTTATATGTTTATTAATCTATCATATCATTATACAAAAATAAGATTCAAAAAAATGATTTTATTATTGTAAATAGTTTTTATATAATTTGGTACATAAGTCAACTTTTGTTACACATATGGATAAATTAAAAGCAAAATAACACAAATGTGTAAAACAAAATAAAAGAAAGAGAGAAAAGCTACTGAGTGTTGGTTGTTGCAAAGAAAGAGGAAGGCTTCTTTCTACTTGTTTTTTTGCTAAGACCCATTCTTAGCTCTTGACTTCACACGCTTGCTTGACCTGCCAAACATAAAAAAGGAAGATATGCAGAGGTCAAGAACAAGTTCAGATAGAGCATATTCATGAAATAGGAAATAGGATAAGGACATTAGAAGAGCCATTAGCTAGCCTTGGCAAAAGACAAGCAAGATGCCTCTATATATGAGAAGCCAACGAAAATCAAAAGAGGGGGCGAGCTTGAGCGAGAACAACAATATTCTTAAAACATTCACCTTACCTTCCTCAACACCAAAACCCCAATATACACAGACACAACAAAAAAAGGAGAAGAGAACGACCACCATTGAATCACAAGCAAGCAACCAAACACACACTCGAACAAGAAAAACACAGAGAGAACAATACACACGATTCAAACACGATGAGCAAAGAACACCAAAAAAACCAAAAACACACACTGAAAACACCAAAGGGAAGAAAACGAAAATCAAAAGGAAGGGGGAAAAACAAAGAGTAAACACAGCACACATATACACTGAACAAAATACAAAAGCGATGAAATGGAAATGCACACGCACGCAGAAGGAAAGAAGGAGAAGAACAGCCACAGCAGAAAAACACAAACAGAAGAGGAGAAAAACACAAACCTGAAGCAAAACCGAACCGCCTGAGGCCAACCTCCCTCCGTCGCGCTCCACCTCCATCTCCGGCGACCCCCCCTTCTCGCTCAGTCACCTCCGTTCGCGCGTCACCGTCGCTATCTCGTCGCTCGGACCACCGTGAGCATCGCACAATCGTTGTCAAAACCTCCCTCTCTCGGTTTGCCTCTCCTCCTCCCTTCCTCAGGTTCGCGCGCCGCCGTCAGCTCCACCTCTCGCCGCCACCAGAACCACCACGTTAAGCACCACCAACAATCTCTCGATCGCCTTCACTCTCCCTCGCGGTACACCCTCTCTCCGTCGATCTCTCTCTCTCTCTCTCTCTTTCGATCGCCTCTCTCTCTAAACCGAAAGGAATGGAGCTACTGTGGGTAGAGGTGACTTAGGGTTTCTTTTTTTCCTTATTTTGGCAACTGGGTCGAGTTGGTTATGGGCTGGGTATGGGCCTCCGTTTCTTTTTATCTGGTTGCTAATAACACCCCCCGGTATTACAAATCCAGGACCTCCCCACGTTTTCCTAATAAAAATGCTAATAACACCACCCTGTAATTAATAACACCCCCATTTTTCAATTTTCACCTCTTTCTCGTTTTCTTTAATTCTTTTTCAACTCAAATAATTTCTCACTAAATCAAACTTTGTTAGTGGTCTTGTGAAGCCTTTGCTTGCATGAATCATTAACAATGAGGAACTAGTGGTGATCACTTGGAGCCTTTGCTCAATTGATCATCATGAATGCCTAATTTTTCTAAAAGCGTTCAATAAATCAAAAAACTTTGTTAGTGGTCTTGCGAAGCCTTTGCTTGCATGAATCATTAACAATGAGGAACTAGTGGTGATCACTTGGAGCCTTTGCTCAATTGATCATCATGAATGCCTAATTTTTTTAAAAACGTTCAATAAATCAAAAAACTCTGTTAGTGGTCTTGTGAAGCATTTGCTTGCTTGAATCATTAACAATGAGGAACTAGTGGTGATCACTTGGAGCCTTTGCTCAATTGATCACCGTGAATGCCTAATTCTCCTAAAGATTTTCATTAAATCAAAAACTTTGTTAGTCGTCTTGCGAAGCCTTTGCTTGCATAATTATTAACAATGGAGTGTTAATGATGGTCACTTGGAGCCTTTGCTCAATTGATCATCATGAAAACTCAATTTTCACAATTAAACAAGATAAAAAACAAAAACATTTTCATTTACAAACAAGAACTACATAGCTTTGAATTCTCCATCGCACTGGGAGATACGTAGGAGAGCGAGAGGCCAACTCTCGTCAAGCGCCAAAAATAAAAATTTTCATTTAGTTTTCTCATTTATCTTCAAATAAGAAATAAATAGGCAAATTTAGGTATCTCTCAAATCAAACGTTAAAACCACACACTTAATTAGAGGTTCCTCTCGATGAGAGGACGCGTGGGGTGCCAACACCTTCCCGCACGTAATCGATTTCCGAACTCATATCTCTAGTTTTGAAAGACCATCCGCCTTGTTCAAAAGACCTTTTTCCAATGTTTTGGTCTTAAAATTAAAATATTGGTGGCGGCTTCAAAATTCTTCCACGTTGTACATCGAGAAACCCAAACCGGATTTTTGGGGTGTGCAATGCATAGCTACTTTAGCCTATGCGATGTAAGCTCCATTTCGTTTTCAAGTGAGACGGAAGGCCCACGCCGAACCGAATCGGGTGTGCCAAAGGTGGTGCGTGGCTCGCCGACCCAGCGCTCTCACCTGTCAGGACTTTAGTCTTCATTGCCCAAGGGCAACATCGAGACGCTGCTCGGTCCTTGCCTATCGGGACTTTGTTATTGTGGCCGCTCTCTTGTTTTAACCTTTGGGATTAGGTTGTTGAGTTGCTTTGTTTAGTTGGAATAATTTGTGTTGCACTTGATTTTGCCTGAAAATAAATCGGTTCTCTTTATTCAAAATGAAGATGAAGTACATTTGGGGCTTTTATACTGCCTCATACAAATGTTACATGAAGTGAACGATGGGTGGCGGTGAGAACCGATGACTAGTAGCTTGATTTTCAACTGTAGTAAAACCGGAGGTTGGCAGCATTCCAGGATCTCGGATGTTACCTCCATCTAACTTCTCCAACTTGAAGGCCCCTTGGCCGATGACTTCTTTAACTCTGAACGGACCCTCCCAGTTTGCTGATAGCTTACCCGTAGCGCCGACACGGCTAGATCGCCTGAGTACTAGGTCTCCTGCTCTGAAAGTTCTTGGCAACACTTTCGAGTTGTATTTCCTTGCAGCTCGTTGTTTTGCCGTCTTCTCCTTCACCTTTGCTAGCTCTCTTACTTCCTCTACCAAGTCTAAGTTTGCTCTGAGGGGGCTTCATCTGGGACTGTTTCGGTGAATGCTCGCCTTGGACTAGGTTCCAGCACCTCTATACCAACCGGAAGGGGGCCTCCTGAGTGGAAGGCTGCGGAGTGGTGTTGTACAACCATAGCACGAGTGGTAATTCTTCAGCCCATCCTCCTTTAGATTCATCAAGTTTTTTCTTAAGTCTGTTCAGTATGACTTTGTTTGCAGCCTCAGCTTGCCCGTTGGTCTGGGGGTGCTCGACCGAGGTGAAGGCTTGATAAATATTCCATTTTCTGCAAAGTTCTGCTACTGAGTCAGAGGCGAACTGAGTGCCATTGTCTGTTACTATTGTGGCTGGGATGCCGAAGCGACAGATGAGCCTCTGCCAGTAGAATTTCTTCACCCTTTGTGCTGAGATGGTGGTTATGGGCTCGGCTTCTATCCATTTGGAGAAGTAATCAATGGCTACGAGCAAGTATCTGACCTGTCCTGCTGATGGAGCGAATGGTCCGAGGATATCGACCCCCCATACGGAGAACGACCATGGGGAGACCATAGCCTGAAGATTGGTTGGTGGAGCCCTTGGGATGGCGGCATGGCGCTGGCATTTGTCACACTTTTTCACGTATTCCACGGCGTCCTTTTTGAGGCTCGGCCAATAATAGCCCGCTACTCTGGTTTTTTCTTTGCAAGGGCTTGTCCTCCTATGTGGTCACGCATACTCCTTCGTGGATTTCCTTCAAGACTTTCTCAGCTTTCTCACCTGTCAGGCATTTGAGGAGGGGTCTGGAGAATCCTCTCTTGAATAGTTCGGTTTCGACGAGAATATACTTAGCGGCCACCTTCTCTAACTTTTTCACCTCCTTTTCTTGCAACTGCAACTGTTCTCCCTGCAAATAAGCAATTATATTGGTCATCCAGCTCTTTGGTTCCCCCTCAATTGAGAGGACCTGTGTTTTGGCTAAGCTGGGTTCGGAGAGTGACTCTTGTATCACCGAGTGGTTGTTGCCAGGCTTTTTAGTACTGGCTAGTTTGGCCAATATGTCGGCCCTTCCATTTTGTTCCCTGGGGACATGGGTTAGTTCAAAGGATGTGAATTTAGATTTAAGTTCTTGTACCTTGCTGCAGTATTTGCTGAGCAGTTCATCTTTGGCGCTGAAGGCATTGGTAAACCGTCCGGGCCACGAGGAGGAGTCACTTCGCGCACCTTCAGTGTTTGACGCTGTGGTCAGCTGCGAGGGTCATTCCGGCGATTAGTGCTTCATATTCCGCCCGGTTGTTTGTAGCTTTAAAGTTGAACCTGAGAGATTGCTCGATGAGGATACCGTCCGGTCCTTCTAGAGTTACCCTCGCACCGCTTCCTCTTGTGTTAGAGGATCCATCTACGCAAAGTGTCAAAAAAAGTGGGATTCATGGGGTGATCTCATGCTCGCTTCCACTAGTTCTCGCCACAAAATCGCCGGGCCTCGTGGCTTTGATGGGACCTCCGGGTACATACTTTATGTCAAATTTCGATAGCTCTATGGACCATGCTACCATTCGTCCGGCCAAATCTGGTTTTGCTAGGACTTGGCGGATTGGCAAATCGGTTTTCACTACCACTGAGTAGCTTTGGAAGTATTGCCTGAGTTTTCTTGCTGCGAGGACGACTGCGTAGGCGGCCTTCTCTATTTTTTGATATCTTAACTCTGCTCCCCTCCACATTCTCATGATGTAGTATATTGGCAAATGGGCTCCCTCTTGTTCTGCATGCAGGCGCATCGCAAGCATCTTTGGAAACAGCCAAGTATAGTAGTAGGGGTATACCTTGCCTTGGTGCCGTGAGAATTGGGGGTGTTGCCAGGTACTGTCGGAGCTGCTGGAGTGCGTGCTCGCATTCTTCCGACCACTTGAAGCTCGAATTTTTCCTAAGTAACTGATAAAATGGCTTTACTCTGTCTACTGATCGCCCGAGGAATCGGGAGAGCGCCCTTATTTGACCTGCTAGGACATGCACCTCCTTGGCTGTGGATGGACTTCTGGCGTTGATGATTGCTCGGCATTGGGAGGGGTTGGCCTCGATGCCTCGGTGAGAGAGGATGTATCCCAGGAACTCTCCTGCTTGGACACCGAACGAGCACTTTTCTGGGTTGAGCCGGAGATCATGTTTTTCTAGTAGCTTGAATATCTTGGCCAGATTGGTCACATGATCGGGATCTGTTGCAGATTTCACCACCATGTCATCGACGTAGACTTCGATGGTGCGGCCAATTTCTTCTTCGAAAATCCTGTCCATCAACCGCTGATAGGTTGCGCCGGCGTTTTTCAAGCCGGGCGGCATCACTGTGCTTGATGAGTTGGAACGGCCGGTCATGAAGGCGATCTTTTCTTCATCGGTGTGGTTTCATCCCGATCCGTTATAACAGTATGCGCCCATGAAGTCGAAAGCGACTTGAAACCAGATGCTCCGTCAACAAGGCCGTCGATGCTTGGCAAGGGATACGCGTCCTTTGGGCAGGCTTTGTTGAGGTCTGTATAGTCGATGCACATTCTCCACTTGCCATTGGACTTCTTGACAAGCACAGGGTTTGCCAGCCATGTTGGATACTTCACTTCCGGATAAAACCGCGCGAGAGTAGCTTTTCTGCTTCTGCCTTTATAGCCTCTGTTTTTTCTTGGCCCTGTTTTATTTTTCTTTGGGACACAGGTTGAGCAGAAGGATTTAGTGATAATCTGTGACAGATAAAATTTGGGTCGATACCTGGCATGTCTTGGGGAGACCATATGAATATGTGGATGTTGTCTGCGAGGAGCTTTAGGAGCTGGTCTTCGACCTCTGCTGAAAGTCTCGTCTCGATCTTCGTCTTTTGATGCTGCATTGGGCCTATTACAACTTCCTTTAGGTCACCTGCCGGACGTGGTCTCTTTCCTTCTTTTGTCGGGCCATACATCCTGGGATCCAGGTCAAGGAAGCTGCAGTGGTTGTTTTTCTGCTCTCGGCTCTTCTGAACTGTCTTGATGTTGGCACTTTCTGCGTAACACTTGCGGGCCATCGCCTGGTTGCCCTTCACCGTCCCGACTTCCCCGTTGGGAAGGGGGTATTTGAGGCAGAGGTGAGGGTAAGAGATTGCAACCATCAGAGCGTTGAGGGTGGGCCTGCCAACAATTATGTTATAAGAAGATTTTGCGTTTACAACCATGTACCTCAGTACCACTGTCTTGACTGATTCTGCCTCGCCGAAGGTTGTTCTCAAGTCCAGGTAGCCTCGGACTTCCACCTGTTCGCCTGCAAAACCGACAAGTGTACCTGGGTAATTTTTCAACAGCTCCTCCGGCAGCTTGAGCTCTTTGAAGCATTTCCAGTACATCACGTTGGCGGAACTTCCACCATCTACAAGTACTCGGGTCACTTTGTATCCGCTGGTGGTGACACATATCACAATCGGGTCATCGGAGTGGGGCTGGACTCCATTGAAATCTGTGATGTCAAAAGAGATCGGGCGGTAGATCGGTGGATCTTCGTGAGTGCTTGCGCGAAACCGACATGATGGATCGGGCGTATTTTTTTCTGGCCGAGGATGAGGGCCTCGCGAGAGAATCCACTTTGATATGGTGTTGACTACTCCCCGTCGCCGCCTACTTCATGGCCTTCTTTCTGTTGTGACTCCTTCCTTGGTCCTCCCCTCTTGGGGGGTTGTCTTCTCCGCGGGCTTTCTGCCCGCCTCTTCTTGCTCCTCTGAGAGCACAAACTTCTTTAGAAATCCTCATTGGATGAGTATTCGATCCGCCGCTTCAAGGTCCAAAGAATCGTCGGTGGTGTGACCTCCGCCCTATGGAATCGCAATAAGCTTACGGATACTTACCCATGGTGCCGACGAATGGGCCGGGCGGGTGATGGTTCCGTCGGCGAGACCGCTGCTCGAATGGCGGATGGCCGAGCCCCCGAGCGGAGTGTAAGAGCTTTCGAATTCGGGCAGACTTCTGTTGCGAGCTCTTCCTCCCCGTCTCGGCGGGCCGAGGCTAGGCGGTTCGGTTGGCTTCCTCGCTCCGCGGCGATCGTGGGCCTTCGGATCCTCTAGCATCTCTGGCGTCTTTGAAGCTACACGTGTCCTCGGCCGATGTGCTTGTCTGCTCTCGCCCTGACCTCATCCATGTTCCTGGGAGTGGTGATGGATAGTGCTTCACTAAAGGTCCCATTTTTGAGGCCTTTCATGAAAGCTCATTACAAAAAACTTCTCGCCCGGGTCCTCCACCTGCATCGTGATTTTATTGAAACGCCCCAAGTATTTTTTTCACGCTCGTTGGTCCTTGTCCGAGGTCGAGCAGATCTCCGGGTGGATGAGCTTCTTCTTGTTAGCGGAGAATTTTTGGACGGGCGGTGGCAAAGGTCTCGAAACCATTAATGGATCGAGCGGCTAACCCCTTGAACCATTTGAGGCGACATCGGCCGGCGTTCTGCGAACATTTTGCGGTGATGGCGTCGTTACCACCGATCATCATCCGGGTGCGAAAAGCGTCGACATGACTCGTGGGTCTCCTGCTCCGTCGTAAGTCCCAATGGCGGGCTCTCGGCGGGAATGGGTACGCCTCGATTGCTCGCAAACGCAATAAACGCCTTAGGGGTGCTCGGGCGATCTCGCTTCGTTGTTCGAGAGAGGCGACTAATCGTTCATGGAGCCGAGCCTCCTCGTCCCCCGAGTGCTCGAGCGCGAAGAGTCTCGTTTCGTTCGTTCTCCGAGCCTTTCGCATTCTCGTTCTTGAAGTGTTCTCACCGCTTCCATTAACTCAAGTATCCTGGGATCTATGGTGCTCGTGGAAGCACCACCGTTAGCTCTAGTTCCTACCATGGTGAAGTAGGGCTTCATTGCTGACGTGGGGTGGGAAAGTTCTCACAGGGCCCCACTTGTGGCGCCAATGTTCCTAACTATTCCTCGGAGTAGGGTTTAGCAAGAACACAGAATATAGTATGTGAGAAGCAAGAATGTTCAGAGGCGTATATTTATATTACAATGCGTCATTAAAGCTCATAAATGCTCATAAAGGTACATGAATGCCGCGAGATCTCAGGCGAGATTCTCGGGCTTGCCTAATATGTTTAACAGGGCTTTCGCCGGAGGCCGAGCCTATTAGAGACGTCGGCCCTTTGGCCAGAGGGTGGCTTGTGCGTCGGCCTTGGTGTGTTGCCGACGGATGCTTCGGTGGTGAGGGCGCAGTGACTTTGGCCTTCGTCTTCTAAGCCCAGATGAGTCGGCTAGGAGGCGTAACATAACCAAGCCTTCCTGGGTGATCGGCTGGGAACACTAGTCAAGTGTCATGTCAATCGCTTATCTAAAAAAAAAGTGTCATGTCAATCAAAATATTAGTTCGTCAGCATCTGAGAGTTGAAAACTCCAATTTGGTCAGAAATTTGAAAAATAAGGAGACCAAAATTGCACAAAAATAAATAGGCGGATTAAAATTGTGCATTTAGTAAAATAAGGGAACCAAAATTATCTAAAATAAAATAAGGGGATCAAAATTGCACATTTAGTAAAATAAGGAGACCAAAAGTGCATTTAAGCTAAAGAATAATTGATGAAATGATTTCTAGGTTATTTAGAAAACTTCTCAACGAAAATAAAGGTTATTCAAAAAACTATTTTTGCCCCTCATAATTAAAAACATCATCTGGTTAAGAAAAGTCAACTATGTGTGCTTGTTTAAGTTGCAATATTTATTATGTGTTAAAAAATAAAAGTTAACTTGCTCATAATTAAAATAAAGGTTTTTTATTAATCTCTCAAAAAAAGGTTTTTTATTATCAACGTCTCTATATGATTATAATACCAAGGGATTGATCAAAAAATATGATTATTAGTCGCGTCTGCAGTTCAAAAAAGGAGACTATTAATGGCACAAGATGTCAAACTTCTCTTCAAAAGATCAACAAGTTGTTATAAGGCACCACTATCAACAATCAGCTCATGTCAAATTAGGTAAGCTAGTAAACATAAACATCACCGGTAGTTCAAGAAAATAGAACACCGTAACAGTACTCTAATAGATGTTTTTTCAGTTCCTAGAGCTAATGAAAAAAATGCAGGCGGAAGATAATTTGTATCAAAAAATATTGAGGGTAAAATGCAAAGAGCAGAGAGAACGAAGCAATGGAAAAAGGAAATCTAATATCTATCTATTCAATTAAACCACAACTGAACTACCTTTAATAGCCTTCATTACTAATTGCCATGTGTTATTTTACTTACATCCCTTAATATTGTAGAAGGATAAACTGGTCATTTGAGTTTAATCATTGTTTAAAATTGACGGGACACTTCCACTTTTTCCTAATTATACAGATTCACTTTTTCAAATTTCAAAACTTTCCTCACGTTATCTCTCATAGTCTCCATCTCTCTTTCTCATCTTCTCCACTCTCTTTAGTTTTTCTCTTTTCTCTCCTTTTCCATCTGTCTTTACCCACACATAAATTGAACTAACCTTCTTCCATCTTCATCCTCCTTATTTTCTCTCCTTCCAACTTTATCCCAAAAACTAAATCATCTTCTATGGAGAGGGAGACCACAGACTCACAGAGAGGTGTCTAATGTGTGTGAGAGAGAGAGAGAGGCCGTGGTGAGGAGAGATTGGGTCACAGCAACGACAACAGTGACGGTGCGGTGGGGATGGTGGTGGTGCGACACTCATAGAGGTAACAACTTT
This sequence comes from Oxytropis ochrocephala, assembly GCA_020916435.1. Classification (NCBI taxonomy): domain Eukaryota; kingdom Viridiplantae; phylum Streptophyta; class Magnoliopsida; order Fabales; family Fabaceae; genus Oxytropis; species Oxytropis ochrocephala. The sequence goes on from JAJHUT010000068.1 coordinate 10,061, forward strand.
CTATTTGCTCACATTGTGTCTATGACCCAATCGATCCTTCCGTATTCAATGGTTTAGGGCTTCTTCCACAAGGTGTGTGTTATAGCAGAGTGTTTGTAATTTCTGGTTTTCAGTTTTGTTTTCTTTCCTACTTCACTGAAATGTGCCTTATCTTTTTGTCTTCATATTTTTCTTTCTTCATATGCTACTACGTTTGAGACTTCTGATAACAATCTAACGTTAAATTGGTTCAATGAGTTTTGGTTTTGTTGAAATAAAGATTGGGAGAAATTCCACCAAACATGTTAGTAATAGAATTGCTTGATTTTTTAAAATTTCATCCACTTCCCCTGCAGATCCACAAATTTCTTCAGTTGTTATCACCTTTTAAGGGATTGACTTTGGTGGTTGGCAAAATGGAAGCAAAGTGAAAGATTGAGTAAGTGTTGAGTTTTTAATGTTAAAAAGATAATGAAACACCTTACTTTTTGTTTGTTTCATCTTCTTCAATTAATGTTTTGTTTGATTTTTAAGCTGTCAAAACAACTTTCATGTTTCAATAAAACTTATTGTTTTTTCTCCTCGTTAGCATATCTTAGCAATATGGCATTTGTTTGGTAGATTATTCTTTGAAAAGAAATATTACGAACAACTTTGGTATGTTGTGGTGTTGATGGATAGAAATGTAAGTACTAACTATTGCTCTTTGAACAATGGATGAAAGATTAAAGATGTTGATTGTGCTTGGAAACCTTGATAAATACATGGTTTAAATCTCTTAGGAATAGTTTTATTTTGTGAACTCAAATTTTATTGATTTATAATGCAATGCTATTCATCAAGTCCTCGCTTACAGTGATATTATGATGCATTTGTTTTTGTGCCCATCTTAAAATGCGAGTTCACTTCCTTAAGAAATTTTAAAAGCACGAGGAAGATGTTGTTTTTAGGGTAATCGATGTTGATGACTTGGTTAATACAAGTAATGTCTTTTTCTCTGTTTTTACAATTTTTTGTTGGACAAATGACTATTTATTTCTCATAGATGTATTACCATTGATTTAAATATTTTTCCACCTATATTTTATGTTTTGGTTATTCTAAGTGTTGGGGGTTTTGATTTTTATCACTTTAGTCTTTAAAAATAGGTTCAAGTTGAAGTGTGTCCAATAGTTAGAATATTCTAATGCAGTTTATTAGGTAGTCTTATAGTCTTATTTATAAGACTACAAGAACTAGATTTGTTAGTACTCCTTTGCCTGGTCAAATGCATTTGAAGGGACATGGGTTCTACTGTCAAATAGATTTTGAATTGGGTTTGTTGCTATATATTGCTGATTTTTTGCACCTTGCTTTCATAATAAAGGATTTCTTAAAATTTCTTACAATATTTATACTATTAACTATCGAGTCTCACAATATGGACTTATTGTTATTATCTACATCTGATGTAGTAGATGTAATAAATTTGTCAATATGCTCTGGTGTTGGTCATAAATTTGTCAAGTTGATCTTATCAAACAATTGGATAGCACAAATATGTTGAGAAGGCTCATGGTGGTGCGTGTTTGACTTGATAAATTTTGCCTTCGATAATTATTTGCCCTTCCCATGCATGATTCCGTGAAGTGGGTCTTGAAGTTGGGAAGATTCACATGCATTTCAGATGGTGATTTATTGTATTTTAGGAAAAATAAAATTAAAGTTTCCTTTCTATACCGATTGCACTGCCTCTTTATGCCATTCTTCTTTTTGTACTTGCTCTGTGGCTTAGGACGGTGATTTATTGTATTTTAGGGTTTTAAGTTGGATTAATTTGTATTACAGCAGTAGTAGGAGAGGAGGAGGCAAGAAGAGTAACAAGAGAAAGAGGAGTGAAGTAGACAAGTGCTAGGGTACAAAGTTAGGTTGATTTTTTAACTATAACAATGGGTTTAACTATAACAATGTTTCCTTGCTAAAATGAATTGCATGATTTTCTACATTTATCTATGTCACTATGCTTTGATTTATTTCCCACACCTTTCGAAATTTTCGAGAATAAGAATTTGATTTGAGCAGCAAATCATGAGTATACTTGAGCATTCCAACTTTATTGATGGCACATGGGGTTGTTAAGGGAAAGAGCAATTTAGTGTTAGAAACTTCTAATGGGTGAAACTAAAGTTTTCCGGGGAGTTTAGTTTTTTGTTTCTTCTATGCCTTAAAATATAATTCTTGAAAGTTGACTGGTATATAAATTCTCTAACTTTAGCATATTTAATTGATGATGTCTGTACAAAGAAATCACTATACTTTTTTTTTCTCTTTTCTTTTGTTTCCATCCTCTTTTTTTTCTTTGTAATATTAGTAGTATTGTAGTGGTTTGATGCACTTTATTAATTGTGATATGTTTGATGTTAATTGGTGTTTCCTTTATAAACTCATTAACTAATCTATTCCTTTTGAAATCGCTTCATCATAATCTACCTAATTGCTCATTCATTCACTCTTTTTCTATCTTCTAATCTCATATTTTTTTTCTTGGTTTTTGCAAATATCGGTGAAGTTCTTTTCTTGATATTATCATTGATTTTCCTATGTGAGAGAAAAATATACCGAGGGCATACAACTAAACTTTCATCCTACATGTGTTAGTCTCGAAGACATAAAATTCATGGCACTCGCCCAACCAAGAAGGCATTAACACTGGATATTTTTCTTATTGATGATTGACATTGCAAGAGCGTTGTAACACTGAGGAGCAAATTGTATTTCGAAATACACCTTATTTGTACACCTTATGTTAAACTAATTCTTCCTTGAAGTGTGTCCTATTTAGTGTTTATTACCTTAAAGAATTACACATTTGCTTCATTATTGTTTTCCTTATTGTAATTTTTGAATTTTACCCATAGCAAACAACAATTTCTGATCGAGTACTTTTCATACCACATAACGCAATCGTCCCGTGCGTATGCACGGGTATGTTACTAGTACAAAATAAAATAATATACTGAGTTGGAAAAGTCTTTAAACATAGAATGAATGTGGCTATGAGGGTTCTTTTAGGGTGGTCAGATACTATAATTTGCCCATCAAAGGCAAATGGCCATTTAACCTACAATAGCTTGGGCAAATGAGTTTATGCGTATTTACATTTTCCTCCACGAACTTCAGTTTTATTTATGTTTAAACCCACACTTTAGTTGTGATTTATTTTTTTGCCCACATTTCAAATTAACACCTGATTAAAGAGCAAAGGCCCAAAATCGTCCCTAACAATTTCTTCGTGGTACAATTTGGTCCCTGACAAGTTTTTCGGGACACATTAGCCCCTGACAATTCTAAACGAGACACATTAGTCCTTCCGTCCTTTTAACCGTTAACAGCACAGTTAACGCTTCCTATGTGGCACGTTAAGTTCCACGTTGTCATGTCAAAAGCCACATAAGTTGGTGTTTTGGGACAAATAGGTCCCTTACTTTACAAAATTGTAAAATTTGAAAAAAGGGACAAATCTGTCCTTGATGTTTTTGGGACAAATTAGTCCCTAGGTCAGTTAGGTTGAGCATTGGGCAGGTTCAGGCCTAAATGGCCCTAAAAGTTGATAACCGAATAGACTTTGTCTAGGCCCAAATCCACCCGTTTCTACACTCGGTTAAGTGCGGGTTCGGGTTTTGACGAGTTCGGTTTTGGACGGTTGGGTTTGGGCGGGTTTGGGTCCTATTAGGCCAGTCTTATTTTCTCCATTTTTAAGCCTTTTACAATTTAGTGAATATCATTATATTGTACAAACCTGTTCAGTTTGGGTGTTTTTCAATTTCAAGCCAAATTTTTGGGCCATAATAAAAGTCATTAATCCATAGACTATAATAAACAGTCCACTTCAATCTCTCTTAGCTTGTAATAGGTCTCAGCTTCTTGCATTCATAATGAAAACTCCACTTCAATCTCTAGCATTACCTACACCAAATAAAAAGTGTAAACATAAATAGTCCAACAAGAAAAAATGACATCAGACCAAAGCAAACAAGTTTGTATACCTTCATGTTTGTATACTTCAAAAATCCATCATTGAGACAATTTAACTATGTTCTCTTAACACAACAACCAAACCTATTGAAACATTATTAATATTGCAATTAGAATTATTACCACATCTACCAAATCCTATCCAATCTAGAACCTAACAAGATTCAAACAAACGAAACAATTAATCTAGAAATGAATTATGCCTTATCAACAGACAACACTTTACCTCTTTGAATGAGTTACATTAAAAGAGGGAAATAGTGGCAACGGCAAAAGTGTTTCTCCAAAAACCATATGTCCTCATTTGGACATTAGTCATGCCTGGCCCTTGGCCCTTGGCAATGACTCCAAAAACAAATATTATATTCACCTATAAAATGAGAATCGGTATATACAATAAACAAAAACCGAATTGGTTTAATGACTCCAACATAGTTCCAAGAATACTTACACTAACTTCTCAAATCACAACCAACATTTGGTTGTGATTGAGATGATGAACCATCTGTAGATACTTCAACTCCTACTGAGAATTATTTTGTGCTTCAAACAAATTTTTGGTACAATTGAAAAAAATAAAACATAATCAATTTGATTGCATTAATTAATACTTGATAAAAACAAAATTTAACAACTATATTTAAAGAAGAAAGAAGCACCGATACTACACTTTGGATGACTCATAGAGGTCTTCTAGGTTGAGGTCTTTGAATTGAATGAGAGAAGGCATCAACCAATTTTGAGCACAAATTAGTGCTTACGCCATTTCTAGACTAAGACAACTTCTAAAAGGGTCCAATACCCCACCACCAATGCTAAAAGTGAAGTGACTAAGTTGCACAAGAAATGGGGGGATTGAATTGTGTGACCTTTTAAAATTTAATTCCTGCAACCTTCTCAAAGAGTTCTCAAGGTAAACTTGGATATGAGAAGGTTGAATGTTAGTTCCACAAACAATAAGTAAATATAACTATAGTGAAAGACAATTGACTATGATGACTTAAGATGCTTTTACCTTAAAGGAAAATTGTTGTTTCCAAACAAGTATTATCTTCTTTAAAGAAAGTTAGAGTTCAACTAAAAACTTGTCTAAAGAAGGTTGAAGTATTTAACCTTCTTTAGAGTTTGAAAACAATGACAAGTGTATAACAATTAAAACAAGTAATAGGGAAAGCAAATAATGACAGAGTAGAGTTATAGAGGTTCAGCAAACTTTGGCTACTCCTCTCCCCACGTCCACGTGAGAGTTTCCACTATTCTCCAAATAGATTTTACACTTGCTTTTTCTCAACAACAAAAGACTTTCACCACCACTCTCTTTTGATCAACACACAAAAGACAAGTGCTCACTTACACAGACTTCACCAAGTGTCTCTACCTACTAGAAAACTCTCTTCTAGTTTCCTAAAGGTTTCTCTGTCAAGTAGGATCACCAACAACACTCACCTCTCACTAGGTAGTTTATTGTGAAACTTACACAATGTTTCTTACAATAAGATATTTGGGTTTGGGATGATTTAGGGGCTTGATTACAGATAAATACAACGTATTGTATAGAACAAACAAGCTAACACACACTCAAGAAAGTATTCCCAAAGCAGAACTTGAAGTAGCTTTGAGTGTGGATGAGAAGGTTGGATTACTTTGAGAAGCTTGACTTGTGAAGGTTCCAATTAAATTCATGAATTGTAACTCCAAGTTCCAGCTTTATATAGCCTTTAAAACTTGAATATAACCGTTAGAAGGTTGAAGATAGCCATTGGGAAGTAGTTCTAGGCTTGTAGATGTGTAATGATGAAAGGTGCTTTAGTTGTAGCCCTTGAACCTTCTTCAGTAGCTTTTGGTGCTTTAACTTACACATTGAACCTTCTTTAGCTGACACCATGCTTTCTTACACAAATTCTGGCTTGTCATGACCTGCTCTTGTACTTTGATGACAATTCTTATGCTTTTATGTGAAGCTTCTCAAGCTTCATTAACATGAACAAACATGCTTTGTTTATACAAGGAATAATCAAAGAGTTGCTCTTTGCATGAGACAAATATTCTACAACATTTATTACTAGAAATTACATTTAATGCGCATTGATTCATATAATCAGAATTTAGAGTGTTTCTCATGAAGAGAATGTTGGAGTTCATTAATCCTTCTTTTAACCTTCTTCAACAATCAACCTTCTTTACACTTCTCTTGATAAGGTCAAACCTTCTTTTGACTTCAGTCAAACTTTCTGTTAACTTTTGGTCAACCTTCTGTTTGACTTTCAGTCAACTTTCTGTAGAAAGGCCAAACCTTCTTTTGACTTTATTTAACTTTCTTTAGGCAACCTTCTTCTAGTCTAACCTTCTTTTGGCACTTCTATACTTTGTAAATCATTGGTTTATTGTAGAGCCAAGTTGTTGCTATGATTCTTATATCCTGTTCTTAATCACTTGATTGAAACTTGTCAAATCACAATTAGTTCAGAAAACTTAATTCATTACTTTAAATTTGTATCATCAAAACATGGAAAGAGATTTCCATTCCAACAAAAAGCACTCTCGGAAGCAATGGTGGAAATAGGAGTGGCCAAGATATCTTTAGCCATGCTTGACAATATAAGAAATCTAGTTGAATTATGCTTCCACCAAATCAAGACATCAAACTTGTCATCACCATCCAAATTAGGCTCAAATAAGTACCTCTCATGTTCATTTTTCTTTTCTATGGAATTCTTTTCAACCAAATGTTTCTTAAATGCATCAACCCTTCCCATGTTCCCAACTAAATAAGATGTGGCAGATTCAGAAGCCTCGTTTATAAGACTAAGTTCTGCTTGGGTAGTGTTATTTTGTTGCTCATACACTTTAGAATACCAATCAAACATGTTAGACAAGGCTTTCTTCACATAAGTTGTCAATTCAGCTAGTAAGGTTGGGTCTTCTTTGTACATATCATCAAAAGACCACTCCACATAACTCAACTTGTAGCGGGGGTCAAAAATGACACCAAAACAAATAAATGGGTTCAACTTAAGAAAACTACCCCAATACTTGTCATGTTTCAACTTCATTTCCTTACCCATGTTACTCAAAAGCAGAAATCACTATTTATCGATGGCATTCTTAAGTTCGGTATGTATTGAAGCTAACTGGTGAAATGCAGTATGAATGCTTACATGTAAAGAAACTAAAATACATTAGTAGCATCATAAAAAAAATCTTAAGAAACCTGATAAACGTCTGAGCATTCTGCCAATCTACAAGATTAGGTGCCGCATCATTTCCAAAGTATTCTGTGAAACTTACATCTTCAAATTCAAGCTTTTCAAATGCACCTGGAACTTATCGTGACCTCATGCATCATGTAAGTTGAGTTCCATCTAGTAGGAACATCAAGACATGCAAGTTTCTTAGATGAAATCCCAAGAAGCTCTACAATCTCTTTAAATTTGGCAAGTCGTTGAGGGGAGGATCTCACAAACCTAACAGCATGGCTAATTTTTTCAATTGAAGAGTTCATATCTTTTAAACTATCATTGACAACAAGGTTTAAAATGTGAGCACAACACCTCATATGGAAAAACTCACAATCTTGTATTATCCCATTCATTAACTTAAACCTCCTTTTTAAAATACCAGCTGCCACATCATTTGAAGATGCATTGTCCATTGTAATTGTAGATAAATTTTTAAGACCCCATTTTCTTAAATAAAAACCTTCTTAATGTGCTTAGCTATTTTCTCATCTTTATGATTGGGTACTACACTGAAACTTATGATCTTCATTTGGTACCTCCATTCATTGTCAATGAAGTGGACAGTGAGTGTGAGGTAATTAAGGTTCTGGACAGATGTCCAACAATCTGTTGTGAGGGCAACACGACTACAATCAGAGCTAAAGAAGTTCATTAATTTGCCTTTTTCCTCCAAATACAGCTTATAACAATCTCTAGCTACTGTGTGCCTTGAAGGAATTGTGAATTGGGGTTGTAGTGCATTAGTATAATACTTAAATCCATCACCATCAACTACCCTAAAGGGTTGTAGTGCATTTGCGTCATATTCACATTCGCATTTCATGCATTCATTGGAAAATGCTAAAAAAGAGAATCAAAAAAGGCAAAAGAAAAAAGAAGAGCAAAAAAATCAAGAATAGATAAGAGAAAATATCAGTCCACATCCCATTCATCTTCCCACCAAATACCACTCATTAAATATGCATACATTACAAGCACTCATGCCATTCATTGCAGTGTTAAAAAGGCCAAATATATATAGCTTTTCCCTTCTGAGGCAAATGCACTCATTGGGTATGTTCGGGTAAAAACGCCAAGTATCGGTCCCTATATTCTGTTTCTCCAAAATAAGCGCTCCAAGCGTTAATCCCATCTCACAATACAGATCATAGTGTCAGCACTGAGTCTTGCACGGATCCTCGAACCTATTATTGGTCCATAAACTTGATCACCCAGTTGATCCTCCAGACCTCTTATTGGTCCATAAACTTGATCACCCAGTTGATCCTCCAGGCCTCTTATTGGTCCATAAATAAGATCAATACATACATATGTTGATCCTTAAATCAAACCTATTATTGGTCCATAAATCAGACCAATGTGCAGACACATATTGCTCCATAATTTAGACATGTCGGTCCATAAAACTTGATCACCCCGTTGATCCTTCAGACCTATTATTGGTCCATAAATCAGACCAATATGCAGACACATATTGCTCCATAATTCAGACGTGTCGGCCCATAAACCAGACCTCTTATTGGTCCTTAAATCAGACTTATGTCAGTCCATAATTCAGATCCCCAGTGATCCTTCAGACCCCCAGTTGGTCCTTCAGATTACCAAGCTGATCCTTCAGACCCCACGTGGTCCTTCAGAGCACCAATGCTCTTTCAATACCCTAAGTGGTCTAGATCGCAACGCCGTAGTCGAGCCCAATGGATCTTTTCAGACCTAGCGAGGTTCTTCAGACTAGATGTGTCAGCCTAAGACATAGTGGACGCCCTTCATGGTCAACATATCAGTTCCGGATCTGATCTTCACCCTCATGGCCGCTCGAATATAAAGGCCCCCTCAGACCATTTTACTAGTACCGTAGCTAGTAGCGCTCCTTCAGACCACAATGGTCCTTCTATTACTATTTGGGCTTAATCTTAGTGTTTCGCTCGATTGGGTCTGGTTCTAATTTTGTTTACTATTTGAGTTTGGCTCAATTTAGTTTTTGTTTATATAGTCAAAAATAGAATAAAATATATCCTAAAAATAAATAAAATCAAAAATAGTAAAATAATGTTACAACTAATTGTCGAAAATCCAAAATACAAAAAATGATAAATCCAAAAATACAAAAATAAACAAAAACGAAAATGTCAAAAATAACAAGAGCAGCATTAGCAATCTCTAGGCATGTTCTTGCCCTCCAAGACTACTCAACAAGCCCACACTGTCAGATCTGGAAAAGTCAAAAGCCTAGTCAAATGTAATTAATGTTAAACCTAATTTTTACCTCTAAAAACACTATCAAACCCTCAGTCAAGACAGACTAAGAAATTCAGATATAACCAAAAAGATTAGTTGTTCACATCAGAACCCTAATCACATAAACGCCGATTCAAAATAGGGGTCGATCGGAAACAATGAAGCTATACAAAGGAAAAGTCAAGCAAGTATATAGATAGTGGGTTCAGCTTTAGGATTGGAGTCTAAAAGAAAGATGTTTTTTCGAAAGCCCGGTTAGTTTTCTCATACACAACAAACAATAAATCTGATGTATTAAGTTCCTCTACATGTTTTAACCTGTAAATAGTTTTCTAATGCTTTGTTCATGCTTTTAAATGTAAATAACGATACGATATATTATTTATTCTTTGAGAGAAATATCAAAAGAGGTCTTCAACGTTTTTATTCTAATATAACCTGACTAAAAGGAGAGGAGATGGTAAGATATATACCATCGTAACATGATAGCTTTTCAGAAAAACATACAAGAGCATTTTAATTGTTAGTGCACATTTTAATAAAACAAAAAACAAAAACACAAAATACGTCATAAGGTCGGGGAACCAATAATTTTAGATCGAAACATATAGAAGTAGGAATCCAACAGAAAGTAGAGTATGAAGATGAAGTCAAATTACAAATAGATGAGTTTAAAATAAATAAATAATAATAACACATGTGGTGAGGAGATAACAGATCAAGGTCAATATCTAGTACATCAAAAATTTAGAGATGAGACTCACCTCCGTCCACCACGTACGGTGGTCACCGACCTCAGTCCACCTTGAAACCGTCACCACCAAGTGACGTAGCCACGAACCTCCACGTCGCCACCAAGCGACAACGCCGTTCTTCCCCCATAAACTACTAATTTTTTAAAATGTTTGCACAAAATAATAAGAAATATAAGTGAGAATAATTGGTACTAATTTTATTTCTCTCTAAAAAATGGAAACTATTAATTTAATCATTAAAAAAAATTAAATATCAGTCAATAAACTAGTCTCTAAATAGTATTAAAAAGTCCCTAAATTTATTTTAAAATAATTAATTCGACCGATGGTTGATGATCAAATTGATACTTTTCATTTCGCATGGACTAAATAAGTGTTAATTTTTGTATCTATCACAGGTATATACTCTTTTTATCGTGAGAATAAGTATTTTTTAAATATTTACAGTATTTTTCTTCTAAGGAGATATATCAGATTATTTTTTGCCCCCACCACTAAGAATTTCTGGATCCGCCACCGGTGATTTGATCTCCTACCAGGGGGTATGTAGGAGCTGAGGGCCGCCGACCGCTATCAATTGCACTAACAAAACCAGTTTTTTAAGTTTCTTTAATTACTTTTTTCCTACTTATCAAATGACCAAAACAACTAACTTTGTATGAAGCCTTTATTTAGTTTTGATTTGCAAAAGGGTAAAATTCAATATATTTTAAATTAATGTTCTTACACAATTAATTAATAGGTAGCATTCTTTGAGAAGGATGTCGCGGGGTGCTAATACCTTCCCCACACATAAACAACTCCCCACACATAAAAGATATGTGTCTTCACTGTCTTGTTTTTGCAATCCCTTTGCTCAATACCTTGCTTGCAATCTGCAACATAATTTTTTTTTGTTAAGTAAAATAACCAGAAGTTAAAATAAAATACCAAAAAATTAAAAACAAAACAAACATCAAAATAAAAATCAAACAAACATCAACATAAACCTTGTTGTGTCATTGACTTCAATCAAGCTCAAGACATCAAAGTCCTAACCCTAGTAAGTTTAAAGCTATCATCAACATATTGAAGTCACACACCAAACAAACATAAAAAACAAAACAACGTTGAAAACTCAAAAAAAAAAATAGTAGATGAAAAGTTCAATAGTGATTAACCTTTTAGCCACTTAGCAAAAATCCTTTCCTTGAGATCATGTAACCCGAGAGTGGTATAGAGATTTAGGTGAGATGAGGAATAATGAATGAATGAAGGAGTGGAGGTGAGAGTGGTAGAGAGAGGCGACAAAACCTGTCCCTGAGAGTGGTAGAGATTAAGGTGAGATGAGGAATAATGAATGAATGAATGAAGGAATGGAGGTGAGATGAGATTGAGAGTGGTAGAGATTGAGGTGAGGTGAGATGATGAATGAAGGGCTTGTTTCAATTTTAGGGTTTTGCGATTTGGGAGGTGATAGACGACAGAACCTGAGAGATGCGCATATGGAGTGAGATGAGAGAGGCTGAGGCTAGCTGCTCTTGTGTTAAGCTAATATACCTAGGGTAAATAACACTGTGTCGGGTGGGTTCGGGTAGGGCGAGCGGGTTTGGAGTGTCACCTCAACCACCCGCGAAAAACCATCCAACCCAAGCGCTTCTTTGTGTGAACCCGACCTAGGAACATTTTGCCGACACGATTTCGGAGGGGGAGGGTCTTAACTCCATGCTCACTCACAGGTCGATGGTTGAGTGGTATCTGTTTTTCAAGACCAGAAAACCAATTTCATAGAGAGAGAGAGAGAGAGCCTAGAAAAGAAATACATACATAGAGAGAAGAAAGAAGAAGGACGACGAAGTACGACGTCGTAGGACACCAAAGCAACACCGTGGGATGCCGCTGGTCGTAGAACGCAGTGGCTCTCTACCATTTTTGCAAAGGTTAGGTTTTATTGTATTCTTCCATTTTCTTCCACCAATTTCGTTTCTAATTCAATAGGGTTTATTATATTCTTCCATTTTCTTTGTTTACTGATCCACATGCATAGTATGTGTTATAAGAGAAAAACCCTAATTAAGTGTTGACTTGATTTTGAAAAACCCTATTCTTCCACGATTGTTGTTTACTGATCCATATGTTGTTTGTTGGTCCACTTGTATGACTTGATTTTGAATTGTTTAATGTATGTGTATTTTGCCCCAAATTTTATTTACAATTTTCTTCATGAGAAGTTGTCTATGTGTATTTATTTGGTAAGATAACCCCATCAGTAATATAACCCCAATTTTTAATTGCAAATGTTTAATGTATGTGTATGTGTATTTTGGAAGTTGTATGTGGTCCCTCATCATGTGCAATTGCTAAATAACCCCAAACTTGTATGCGGTCCTTGTGATTTTAACAAAGCAATTAAGAATGTTGTCTTTCTTTTTGTATTTTGTAGATGACAACACATATCACCTTCTACTATCACACCCAAGGCAAATTTGTACGAGATGAAAATCCGAAACTCTTTTATGAAGGTGGTAGAGTAGACACGGTACCTGCAATGAATATTGATTTGGCAAAATGTTTTGATTTGGTGAAGTTATTTAAGTCTTTGGGCTATCACAATTTGGCGGGAATGTATTGGATGCATCTGATTTATTCTTTCCTTAATAGTGGGTTAAATAAACTAAGTTGTGACAAAGACATCAATCTTATGTGCGACGCAACAATGCAATCAATGAAGTCAAATGAATGTAGTATTTGTCATACCCCAATTTTGTCCGGCTTAGGTCAAAACCCTAATTTTTCCCAAAAATAAATAACCAGAGGAGAAGAGAGCATCATGCATTGCATTTAAGGTTCTAAAAGTTATTTCAAAGCTTCTAAAATCATTTTTTGAGTTGGAATGCACTTCTTGGACAAATTAGGGTTTTTCGGTGCAAAAGAGTATTTTGGTCATTTTGCAAATAAGGGACAATTTCTCAGGACAAATCATTCAACATGCATTTTTGAGATATTAGAGGTCATTCCTAGGGGGAAAAGTCATTTTTGAAGTAAAAATGTGCTTTGGGCAAATAACTAGGGTTTTTAGAGTGAAAGGGCATTTTGGTCATTTCACAATAAAAACGGTCTTTTGTCCCAAATCACTGAACAATCATCAATGATTTATTTGGGGAATATTTGTGCTTAATTGTGATTATTTTTTGTGCATAAATATTAAGCCTTTTGGCATAAAAATCAAATTCTTGGATAGAAGGGTAAAATGGTCTTTTCCTTTGAGGTGGGGTAAATAAATCAATTTTGGGATTGATGAGATCATAAAATTCAGAGCCCAATAATTGAATCATGGGATATGGCCCAAAATGGCATGAATTTAGAAGAATTATCTAGAAATGAATATTCCATATTCTTTTGAATTTTGAAAGGTCAGTATAGACAATAGTACAATTTGCAATTCCACTCACTCTCCCACTACCTAGCTGCGCATACTTCAGCCCCAATCCACTCCATTTTGATTTATTTTTATTGTTTGCAATTTGTGTTTAAATCTTGGCCTTCCATTCAAGTTTTGTGTGCAATCCTCACCCTTCATTTGAATCAAAATGGCACTTGTGTAATAAGCTTCATGGAAAATTACAATTTTGTAAATAGACTTATCCTTCACCACCCTCCATTAGCTGCGCACCCAGCCCTCTCTCTCCTCACTTTTGTGCCTTTTAATTACCCTCAATCCATGTGACATTGCATCTTGACCATTGATTCAAATTTTATCTCAAATCCTATTGGTTTGCAAGAAGCACATTGTCATAAATACCCTTGAGTTTGCACCCCATATAAAAACCCAAAAGCAAGAGACCAAGAAAACACACACTCTCATTTTACCCTAGCTAGTACTCTTCCTCCTCTCCTCCCTCTCTTGGCCGTAGCGTCTCCCTCACCCTCCTCCATTGTTTTCTTTGATTTCTTCCTCCTTTTTCATCTCCAAATCCATTACTACTCCATACATTTCCATCCTCTCCTATTCTAGTTCATCCTTGCATTGTGAACACTCAATTTTTTCCGGTATTTTTCACTTTTTTCGAAAAAATTACAAAAAATAGTCACTTTTTGCGTATTTTCGGGTTTTAGTTTTTAGCTACTAGGCGAAGGTAATTTCTCTCTCCTCAGACCTCTTTTTGACGATCCGAACGGTAAAAGTGAAGACATATGTGCCACGAACCTGCTGTCAAAAAATGAAGACGATCCAACGGTTAACCAATCCGGAATCGCACTTTTACGGTGAGAGGTTTGAGAAAAAATGGCCCAAAATCGCAGCTATTGCGAAAGCAATTTCTCTCTCCTCAGACCTCGTTTTGACGATCCGAACGGTGGAAGTGAAGATATATGTCTCACGAACCTACTGTCCAAAAATAAAGACGATCCAACGGTTAACGAATCCATAATCACATTTTTATGATGATAGGTTTGAGAAAAAGCGGAATTGTGTTCTCCAAGTGGGAATTGTTTTTTTATCTTGTTTTAGTCCCACATCGCTTGGTAAGAAACATAAACCCCATAGCAATTGACTATAAAAGAGGTTGAGAGGTGAAGGTTTAGAGAGAGATCATTGGCGGGTTAAGTGATATTTTGGGTCAAGCCTTTGCGGCTCATTTCACTAAAAGCCTATATTTGATCATTTAGTATGTTTTGAGTCGGTTTTCCGGTTCTCAAAGCGATTTTTGCGGTTTTGGGTCAAAATGGACCAGACGGGAGCCCGGTTCACGGTTGACCTGGTCAGACTGCTTGGTCCGGTTCGGCATTCATCGTGTTAAGGTTGGTCTTGTATTTATTTTTATTATTATCTTTTTTTGTTTATGTACATATTTGCTTATTTTTGTCATTTATTTATTGTTTATTTATTTATTTATTTATTTATTTATTTATTTTTGTGTATATTTATTTATGTATATGGTTTTCTATTTATTTATTTATTAGTTTTATCATTTTTTTAAATACACAAATTATTTATTTATTTATTTTTCTTCAAAAAACTAAAATAAAAAATAAAAAATGGGTTTGGTCGAGATGTACATCTTATCAAACCCAACAACACCGATTTAAGAGACCCAGAGTTGTACAACTTGGTCCTAAACCACCTTAAAACTAAAACCGAATGACACGTTTTTCGAAAAATCCCCAATCAGTTTATTTCTATGTAGCATCTATTTTCAAAAATACAAAAAAAAAAAAATATGGGATTGGCCGAGATGTACATCTTGTCAATCCTGGTTTAAGAGACTCGAGTCGTATGACTTGATCTTAAACCCCTTCAAAATTAAAATCAATCAACCAACAAATTTTCAGGAAGAACTACGTGACTTTGAGTCTCTCATTGCAACAGAGAGTACGTAGGAGCAGGTTTCCCTGTCAAGTCAAAATTTAAATTTTCCAAATTAGTCCCTATTTCATTTCCTTGTAAATAATTGATTATTTTTCTACTATTTTTATAAATATTATTTTAGGGTAAATAAAATAATAAAATAATTAAACGGCTTAGTAATCGTTGCACAAATCAAATTTAGGGTAACTGTCTTAGGACAGATGTGTTAGGGGTGCAGTGAAACTAGTTTTCACCCCTTCCCTTCGCATATAACCGACTCGAATCCAACCTAGTTACTGAGACCAACTAACTTCAAATTAGGTTTTTCTCAATTTTCCTATTACTAATAAATTGGGTGGCGACTCCTCAAATAATCTATTTTTGAGCCGTCCGCGTCGAGACCCCGGTCACGACAGATGGCGACTCCACTGGGGATAGTGAGAGTCAAGGCCGGTATGTTTGGTTGTGCAAAATGATTATAAGGTACGATTTGTTTACCCCTCTTAGTTTTTTTTATTATTAATTTTTTTATTTGTACATATTCAATTTATATTTATATTGTGTCTGATATAAAACCCTAGGTTAGAAGACATGTATTATCTCCTGTTTGGTTGTATTCTCTAGTTACTTTGCAATAATAATTTGTGATCCTATTTTTTAGAATTTGGTTTTGTATGCTCCCTTCACACACTACACACACACTGTGAGCACACACTGAGAGTTGAGCTCACACCTGAGCCGCAAAAGCACTTAAGTTAGAACGAGGATAAGTGGGACTCATTCTGGATGTACATCCTATGTGACTTCCATGAATTCCTCATCTAGAGCACGATTCTTCTATGCGGGTACTCACATCCGGGATGTACATCCTGTTGTGTTTTACCTTCTAGAAGAGTATTTGGCTCTAGAGACCTCAAATCTCAATAGGTTAGGACAACCCACCTTGTGATTACTCATAATAGAAGCCATTAGACCCAAGGGGTCTAAAGGCCAATATTAGGACAAACTCGTATAGGCCACAAAGGGAGTTATGTTGTCTCTTAACCTTGTTTTTTTGTTGTACATTTTTTTCTCTCGTTAACTTGCATCCAAAAAATGAAAAATCATATTGCATTTCATGCATAAAAAAAAGCATAAAAAAACATTGCATTTCATGCATGAAAGACAAAAAAAATCATGTTGCATTTGAAAAGAGAAGTTCATTTCATGTAAAACAAAAAAAAATATATAGAATTTATTGTGTCATTCTCTTGAAAGTTATTGGGAAGATTAATCATTAGAGGTGTAGAGAAATAATGTGAGAGGGAAGATATCATGGGGGTATATCGGGAAAGAGAGAAAAATGGAGACGTAAGGTTGGCAATCAGTTCTTGAATAAAAAGTTCAAAAGCCAAAAAGAGAGAGAGAATTGTCATTAGCGTTTGTTTAGTCATGTAAGGTTGAAACCAAGTTAACTTAGTTGAAGCTTTACACTGATGGATTTGCATGAATCTCCTTTCTCCCCGTGTCCCTTTAAACACTGACCCCTTTTCGAGTTCTTGCCTCAAGTGATAATTCTTAAAGCCCTCTTGGTTGTGTCATTCAAGGATGAACAGTGAGCGAATATCAAATCTCAAAGGTCCATTTCCCAAAAAAAAAAAAAAAAAAGAGAAACGAAACAAAAAAAAACAAACAAAAAATAGAAATCAAAAGAAATAAAGAGCAAAGAATGTGTAAAAGAGTATATGTTATTTCGAAATTAAATTTTTGAAAATGCGGAATCATGATTTCAAATGAAGAGTGACCATTTTTTTCTATCCCATAAAAAGAACCCTCATTATCGCCTTTGAGCCGCAACTTCCATTCACTAAACCACGGACAAGGATCAACACTACAATAGAATTTAGAGCATTGGTTTTCCAAAGTTATGAAGTCAAAGAGATAGTGGAAACAGTTCAAAAAGAAAAAGAGAAAAATGAATAAAGCCCGCAAGATCAGAAAGCAAGTATTGCGATCTTGGCAAAAAGTTAGGCACAAAAGAAAAAGTAATGAAAAGCAAGAGAAGTGAAAAAAAAATTAAAAATGTGAATGATTTGAGGATTGGGAAACATAAGAGGAAGCTAAATGCACTAAAGATTCATGACCCATTCCCATAACCCATTACCCATACCCATAAGATGTTTCTCTGAACCTTCTACTCCTTTCTCTTCCATAACCCATATCCAAAAAAAAAACATTTCTTTAAGCCTTCTAACCATTTTTTCCCCATAACTCATAGCCCATATCCATAAAACATTTCTTTAGCCCTCCATTCATTTTCCTTCTATAAACCATAACCCAACCCGTAAAGCATTTCTGGGAGCCTTCTAATCATCTTTCTTTCATAACCCATAACAAATAGCCACATTACAAGCCTCCAAAAGCCCACTCCGATTTATTAATGATTGTTTTCATTTTCTTAATGTTAATTTTGAGATAAATCATTTGTTTCTTTTAAATTATTCTTTTGCTCTAAAAAAAACATATATAAAAGAAGAAAAAAGAATCCCGCTAGATTGAAAACCCGAAAGGGCGGTCTAGGCAAAAATTAGGGATAATAAAAACAAAATAAAGCCCGCTAGACTGAAAACCTGCAAAGGCAGTCTAGGCAAAAATTAGGGTACAAATGGGAAATGAGACCAACAATGGGAAGTTTATACAGTTCACTGGGAAATTTCTTCTACTTGGGTCACACAATAGTGTACATTTGGGCAATTTTGTGAAGGATAAGTTGGAGAGTCTCGAGAAAACCCCACACTGGGGCAAAGTTTCGCAAGACCCTGTAAGAGTCAAATGTTTCTTGTTAACCCAGACGATATTCTCTCAGGGCAATGTCTTTCACCAGGATGAGGTAAAATCTTTTCCATACCCTACATCCGTCAAGTTTGCCATCCCAGTGCACTCTTGTAAGCAACAACTTTTACCAATATTGGGGCAAAGTTTCGCAAGACTCTATAAGAGTCAAATGTTTCTTGTTAACCCAAGTGGTATTCTCTCAGGGCAATGTCTTTCACCAGAATGAGGTAAAATCCTTTCCATACCCTACATCCATCAAGTTTGCCACACCAGTGCACTCTTGCGAGCAACAACTTTCACCAATACTGGGGCAAAACCTGTGCAAGACCCGTCATGAGTCACAATTTCCTTTCCACACCTGACCTGTTTGATGCAAAATCTTTGCAGGTCCTCTCCCGTGTCACACTTTGTTTAGCACACCCGTGTAGCCTTTTATTGGGGCAATACCTTCTACCGACACCGGGGCAAAAGTGTTTGCATAATCGTGAGTTAGATTTTGCTTGCTACCTCTGGTAGTCTCTCCTGTGGTAAAACTTGTTTCCAATACCCAGCCAATTCCCAGCAAGTCAGGCACCTCGAGTAAATGGAATTCCCAATAATACGAGGTTGCCATAATAACTTTTTCCTACCATCTTGTGTCGCCTTTGTCCTCCCTATGTTTTCCCTCCAAAGCACCCTCCACTTTCAAACCAAAAATCCAGAAAACACTAAATCTTAGCCCTAAAATACCCGTGAGTCCATGCATGTTCATTAAGCAATGCTTCAATAATGGTCAACTTGGAATCAGTGACGTGATTTAGAGAGCTAATGACAATCAAAAAAAAAAGGAGGAGGTCCATTTTGGGGGTGTTTTGCTGTGAAAGGTGGGAAATAATCATAAAAGAAAATAGAAAGCTTGAAGGGGCAATGATAAATTCCCATTTGAGGACAAATTTGATTGGTTTCAACTGAAGCATGCACAAAGAAGACAAAAAGAAAAATGCTTTCAGTAAATTTAACTTTCATTACATACGAACTCAAGACTCATGCATAATTCATGCATTTCATGTCATAGTTTGCATACATTTCATGTCCATCCATGCATTCCACTTCATGACTAAAATCATACTTTTGTGTTCAGTAATTTGTAAATAAAGTAATAAAAAGAGTCATCCAAAGCAAGGTGTGCATTGCATACTCTAACTTTGTGCTACCGGTTCATTACGGCACATTCTTTCATCATGCTACGGTTCAGCCCTAGCACATTCTTTCATGCTACCGGGTTCATCCTCGGCATTTCCCTTCTCATCCCCGTCTTTGTCGGTTGGCTCACCGGCACATTCTTTCATGCCACCGGTTCAGCCCTGGCATTTCCATTCTCATCCCCGTGCTATCGGTTCAGCCCTCGCACATTCTTTCTTGCTATCGGTTCCATACGGCATTGTTTTAATTTTCACATTATCGGTTTCGCTTTACGGCATTGTCTTTAATTTTCTTGCTATCGGTCCGCCCTGGCATTGTCTTTAATTTTCATGCTATCGGTTCCGCATACGGCATTGTCTTTAAGTTTCATGCTATCGGTTCCATACGGCATTGTCTTTAATTTTCTTGCTATCGGTTCCGCCCTGGCATCGTCTTTAATTTTCATGCTATCGGTTACGCCCTGGCATTGTCTTTATTTTTATGCTATCGGTTCCACCCTGGCATTGTCTTTAATTTTCATGCTATCGGTTCTGCCCTGGCATTGTCTTTATTTTTATGCTATCGGTTCTGCCCTGGCATTGTCTTTAATTTTCATGCTATCGGTTCCGCCCTGGCATTGTCTTTATTTATTTTATTTTTTCGCTATCGGTTCCGCCCTGGCGTCGCTTTTAATTTTCATGCTATCGGTTCCGCCCTGGCATTGTCTTCAATTTTCATGCTATCGGTTACGCCCTGGCATTGTCTTTAAGTTTCATGCTATCGGTTCCGCCCTGGCATTGTCTTTAATTTTCATGCTATCGGTTACGCCCTGGCATTGTCTTTATTTTTATGCTACTCGGCTCGCCTCGGCATTGTCTTTAATTTTCATGCTATCGGTTCTGGCCTGGCATTGTCTTTATTTTCTTGCTATCGGTTCCGCCCTGGCATCGTCTTTAACTTTTCTCGCTATCGGCCTCGCATACGGCATTGTCACCATTGTAATATAACCCTAACATCTTGCACTTCAACATCACCAGGCTAAAATTGAGGTTCATGGTTGTACTCATTTCTTACTTTGATAACACAAGGAAACGTATGTTTTTTGTATTATATCGTAAGAAAATGAGCACAGAGGGGCAACTGTGAACACTCAATTTTTTCCGGTGTTTTTCACTTTTTTCGAAAAAATTACAAAAAATAGTCACTTTTTGCGTATTTTCGGGTTTTAGTTTTTAGCTACTAGGCGAAGGTAATTTCTCTCTCCTCAGACCTCTTTTTGACGATCCGAACGGTAAAAGTGAAGACATATGTGCCATGAACTTACTGTCAAAAAATGAAGACGATCCAACGGTTAACCAATCCGGAATCGCACTTTTACGGTGAGAGGTTTGAGAAAAAAATGGCCCAAAACTGCAGCTATTGCGAAAGCAATTTCTCTCTCCTCAGACCTCGTTTCGACGATCCGAACGGTGGAAGTGAAGATATATGTCTCACGAACCTACTGTCCAAAAATAAAGACGATCCAACGGTTAACGAATCCGAATCGCATTTTTATGATGATAGGTTTGAGGAAAACGGGAATTGTGTTCTCCAAGTGGGAATTGTTTTTTTATCTTGTTTTAGTCCCACATCGCTTGCAAGAAACATAAACCCCATAGCAATTGACTATAAAAGAGGTTGAGAGGTGAAGGTTTAGAGAGAGATCATTGGCGGGTTAAGTGATATTTTGGGTCAAGCCTTTGCGGCTCATTTCACTAAAAGCCTATATTTGATCATTTAGTATGTTTTGAGTCGGTTTTAGGTTCTCAAAGCGATTTTTATGGTTTTGGGTCAAAATGGACCAGACGGGAGCCTTGGTTCACGGTTGACCTGGTCGATCGCTTGGTCCAGGTTCGGCATTCATCGTGTTAAGGTTGGTCTTGTATTTATTTTTATTATTATCTTTTTGTTTATGTACATATTTGCTTATTTTTGTCATTTATTTATTGTTTATTTATTTATTTATTTATTTATTTTTGTGTATATTTATTTATTTATGTATATGGTTTTCTATTTATTTATTTATTAGTTTTATCATTTTTTTAAATACACAAATTATTTATTTATTTATTTTTCTTCAAAAACTAAAATAAAAAATAAAAATGGGTTTGGTCGAGATGTACATCTTATCAAACCGCAACACCTGGTTTAAGAGACCCGAGTTGTACAACTTGGTCCTAAACCACCTTAAAACTAAAACCGAATGACACGTTTTCAGAAAAATCCCCAATCAGTTTATTTCTATGTAGCATCTATTTTCAAAAAAATACAAAAAAATATGGGATTGGCCGAGATGTACATCTTGTCAATCTGGTTTAAGAGACTCGAGTCGTATGACTTAGATCTTAAACCCCTTCAAAATTAAAATCAATCAACCAACAAATTTTCGGGAAGAACTACGTGACTTTGAGTCTCTCATTGCAAGAGAGTACGTAGGAGCGTGTTTCCTGTCAAGTCAAAATTTAAATTTTCCAAATTAGTCCCTATTTCATTTCCTTGTAAATAATTGATTATTTTTCTACTATTTTTATAAATATTATTTTAGGGTAAATAAAATAATTAAACGGCTTAGTAATCGTTGCACAAATCAAATTTAGGTAACTGTCTTAGAGAGATGTGTTAGGGTGCAAGTGAAACTAGTTTTCACCCCTTCCCTTCGCATAACCGACTCCGAATCCAACCTAGTTACTTGAGACCAACTAACTTCAAATTAGGTTTTTCTCAATTTTCCTATTACTAATAAATTGGGTGGCGACTCCTCAAATAATCTATTTTTGAGTCAGTCCGCGTCGAGACCCGGTCACGACATGCATCATCAAAAGCTTGTGGTTTGAAGATTAGCTTGGAGTTTTCCCTCAAGTTGTTCTTGATTCTATTTTGCTTTCTACTCTTTTCTAGTTGTTTCTTGAGGTAAGCCTATTTATCTCTTGCATTTTTAATTTTTAGCATGTGAATCTTTCTCCTACTCCTCTTTCCTCTCTCAAAGAGGCTTAGAGGTTCATTTCAAACACTATGTCAAGGACATTGGGAGCCTTGGGTGTTTGAAGTGGACCCTTGGCCTTGATGAAAGGGTTCTTGTGTTTTTAACCATATTTTTTTGCATTTTCACACTCCTCTTTTCACTTTTTCATGAATAAAGAACTTTCATACATTATATGCATCTTCTTGTTCATACCATGACTAGCAAGTTGAACTTTGTCTTGATTTAGGGGTGTAGGGATTTCGGTTTTGAACCTTAGAATCTAGGGTTTTTATTTGCTTTCTTTTCACTCCTTAAACTTATGTAAATAAATGCATGATGTGCTTGATTTGCATGATTTGATTATGAATTTAAGCATGAAAACTTGGTGTTTTTGTGCATATAGGGTTCGGCCATAGAGCCAATTTTGGTGCATGTTTTGGTGCTCAAATTGTGTTGTTTGATCTTGTGTAGACAAATGCAATTGTGTTAGTGTGTTCCTTTAATTTTTAACCATTCATTTATTTTTTACCTTACCACTCATTAACATTTTACCAAAAAGTAAAAACATTTTAACTTTTTACTTTACTATCTCATTAAATAATTACCATTCACTTCATGCATGTTTACTTTACCATTCACTAACTTTTTACTAAAAGTTTTACTACTTGTCTATTTGCACAAATGCCCAAAACATTTTGCACACTTTGCATTTCATCACTTGTGCTTACATGTTCATGCATTCATATATGCCTATACCTCTTGCATTCTCATACTCTCTTACATGTTCATGCATTCATTAATATCATGTCTTGCATTCATTATTATATGACCATGCACGCTATGTCTTGCACTTTTTTTCAATTGTTCATAGCAACTTGTGAATACTCCTTATGATTGCTTTGCTTGTGTTCTAATTGTTGTCTCGGTTTTGACTTGAAAAAGGATTTGAAATGTTCTATTTCTTTTCAAATTCAAAATTACATACTTTTCCAAATAAAAAAACCCTAAGGCATTTTCCTAAACAAATCATTAGCCATCACCAAGCCGTTGCTTGTTTGATCGTTAATGAGGAGTTATTAGTGATAGTCACTCAAGCCTTTGCTTGTTTGACTATCATCACCGAGGCTCACCACCCTTTTTTCAAAACAATTTTCAAGAAAAAGAATAATACAAAGCGTTGTCACTTGTAATCACCGAAGCCATTGCTTGTTTGATTACCGGTTCCAACTCTCTTTTCTTTCGAGTTAGTATTGAATGCCACTCGAAGCCTTTGCTTGTTTGGTGTTCGCGAACACTCGAGTCTTACTTCAAAAACTCCAAAACTTAAACTCCTAAGCCGTTTTCAGACGCAAAACGAGAACTACGTAGCTTTGATCCTCATTGGTGTGAGGTACGTGGGGACCGGGTTCATGTCCCGTCAAGCACCCTTTTCAAAAAAATATTTGTTTTGTTCCGCTTTACAAAGATACCAAAAACATTCCTTTTCCCCCGTTTTCAATAAAGCAATCTCTCAAAAGAAAGAAAATAAAAGAAAAGAAGTAGAACGATGTATTTCAAATCAAACATTTCAAAACCACATCAAGTTAATGGTTCCTTTTTCGGTAGAAAAGCGTGTGGGTGCTAATACCTTCCCATGCGCAAATTTAAACCCCCAGAACCTACATCTCTGTGTTTTCAAAAGACCACCCGTTTTCCAAAAAGGTTTTTTCAATGTTTTCCTAAATAAATATTGGTGGCGGCTCTACTATTCTCACGTTGTCAAACCGAAAAGTCCAAACCGGATTTTTCGGGCGCAACAATATTCATTTGTATTTTGAGCATCCGGTGTTAGGGTTGGAGGATGTAAAAATTGTTGAGGATATAGGTACCAAGATTGTTGAGGATGTAGGTACCAAGTCGATTGATAATGTAGGAATCAAACCGGTCTCGGTGAAGATGAAAGTTCGAGATTCCACATACATGCAAATCCCAATTAAATGAGAGTGATGAGAGGCGATTTGGAAGAAATTCTTGATATGAATTTGAAGAACTTTACGGTAAGAAAAAACCGGTTTTTCCAATCAAGAAATGTTCTCAAAAGAAAGGATGTGTGGTAGAAGAAGGGGGTGGTGAAGATAGTAGAAGGATGTCATTTGAAGTCAAGGGGTATGATTCTTATTTTGAGGTTATGAGGACTCCAATCTCGAAAATTGATGAGGAGAACTCAAGGCCTACTTTTCTAATGTTTAGAGAATCCACTACATTTGGTCAAGTCAACCTACAACTTGGAATGGAGTTTGATAACTTGCAGATTTTCAAGAATGTTGTTAAAGACTATAATATTAACCTTGGAAAACAATTTGTATAGAGCTTAACCCCATCACAGCCACAAGTTGTCACACCGAGCTTAACTCCACCACAACCACAAGTTGTCGCATAGGTAATAATATTTACAATTTCTTGGTATATGGAATTGGTATATTGAACTGGTATATTGAATCTGGTACTGAACTGTCCTATTTTGGTTGGTATATTGTATCTGACATTTGGTTGGTATATGTCATTTGCAAGGGACTAATATGGCCTATTTTGATATTTCCCAGGGACTAATACGACCTGGGAAATAGGTACCAAGATTGTTGAGGATGTAGATATTTGTCAAGGACTAATATGACCTATTTTTTATATTTCAGGAATCACAACAGGATCCACCTACGTTTAGACCACCACCGATTAGGCCACGTGCTCAAATGAGACGACAATTATCACCTCCACCTTTTACCCCATTCCTTCTTCAGCAGTTGGTCTATCAGCAATCCAGCCACCAACACCTCCTAATAGGCGTTTTATACCTCCAAGAGTTTCCCAGAATGAAAGGGATACTTGATTTTGATTCATGCGTACTCATGGATTCAGGCCACCACCATCTAGGCCTAACTAGGGGATAATTTGTAGTGTTTTTTGTGCACTAATGAACAATAGGTGCTTATGCAACTACTGGATGTTTATTTTGGATAGTCAAAAGCTTATGTAACTGTTGTTGTTGTCGTCAAACTCTTAGGTCCTAGCCGTGGGATCGGCCAGAGGTTTGGACAAGTCTTTGATTCCTCATTTCTTTAAGCAATTGTGTCGAGGAGGGAACTCTACTCCTCCGATTGTGGTTATCCTGACTCCTTTATAAAGGGTCAGGTTGGGTTGATGGGACGCGAGGGTTGAATTATTCTACTAGCCTAATGCATAAAGATAAACATAAGAAAAAGTGCGGTAAAAAAGATAAAAATGAAATAAATTTGGGTTTGTATTGATTGATGTGTGTTTGTACAATTGCATTCTACCCTATATATATATACATAGGCCCTCGTCGACCATTTTCCTAGCCAACATTTGCCTACCGTTGGATCTACTAAAGATCAACGCATCTCATTGCTCCCGAGCCCTAAAGAAGCGGAGCCATTACCCACGATCTCTACTAGCACGGTTAGTGGGGTAAAACTCTTCGTGTCACTTCTCCACGGCCTTGCTCATTCGCTTGATCTTCAGCAAGTCCCACGTTATGTCCACGTACTTCCCTCATCCCTTCCAAGCAAGCCTACATTACCTCGGCCACTTACTCCTCTACGCCTCTTTCCTCTCGGGCAGTCCTATGGACTCGGGCATCCAAGCTATCGGGGCCGAGGCACTCTATAGGCAGAGGCTTAAATCTCCCTCGGCCCAACCCACTGCTCCTCGGGCTCACCCTCTCCTCTGGGCGTTTCACTTTGTAGCTTGCCTCAAGGGGCTCTTCTGAGTTCGATTCATTGGAAATTCTCCCTTGTGATTTGTCTAATGGTTCATCTCGGTGCCCTAGTTTTTTCCCTCTTTTCCTCTCTCGGTCCTCGGCCCACGACTTAATTATTTTTGGGTGTTAACAATTGCCTCCCTTTTTGTGTTGTCATATGGTCGAGAGGATGTGACTGATGGGACAAAAACCCTTGATATGCATTGATGTGACGATTTGAGAAGACATAACTACTGCGACGTGACACTTGGTACTTCGCGTCTATCGAAACGGTTGCGCAACGATTCCCAAGAGTTGTATGGGCGATTTCCCATAGCCATAAATAGCCCTCATTATTGCCTACACACGGTTACTTTCTTCTTGAAATCGTGCTTGCTTTCATTTTCTTCTATCGCACGAAACCAACCTTTCTGTCTCTTCCTTTGCCATTGTTTCCTTCCATACACCATGTCTTCCCACTCTGATTCACAGAATGAAGACCACAACTAATGCCACAACGATAGCCTTGTTGGCTCTTCGTCTTCTCAATCGGCTACCTCAAGCCCTGGTCCCCAGGTTTCTTCCAACGATGTCCTGGTCGCCGTCGCGGGTGGTGTTGTAACACCCCGAAAAATAAAATAATTTAATTAGTTTAATTAATTTGATTAGTTGAATTATTAATTTTAGTTGAAGCGTGAGTTAATTAAATTAAGAGGGAAATATCATGTTTTGTGTAGGAGTACGATCGAGTAGTAGTGGGGGTGTAGCTGTGAGCCCAATGCGTGAAAGGCCCACAGCTTAAACCCCAAGGGTTATGCGAAACCCTCACTCCCAATTCATTCAGAGAAGAAAACGAAATGGAGAGAGAGTGAGAAGGAAGGATAGGCGCGGCGCAGGAGAGGAAGGAAAGGGAGGGTTTTCGCGAAGTGGAGGGAGAAATTCCAAGGTTTCGTTCGTTGTGTTCTTTGGTTTTTGCACGTGACTCCTTCGTCGTTGTTTTAGGATCATACAAATTCAAGGTAAGGGTGAGCGTTTCGGTTTAACATGATTGAGTATATAGTGGGGTTTTGTGGGGTTTGTGGGATTTGATTTTGTGGCTGAGATTGATGATGTTTGATGATTTCGTATTGTTGAAGAGTTTGGTTGATTTTGATGAAATTGATGATGTTTGATGAATTGATATTGTTGATGAAATTGATGACGTTTGATGAATTCATATTGTTGAAGAATTTTGGTGTTGTTTTGATGAATTTGATGCATTGGAAGTGTTTGATGACTGATTTTGGTGAATAAAACGTGAATTTTGGTGTTGATGATCTGAAATTCCTGCACATTGCACTGCTGTTGTCATTCGCGCCTCGCTTGCGCTTAAGTTGCGCCCAGCGCAAGTGCGCTCGCGCAATAGCCTGATGTTCTCGCCAATCGCGCTGATCGCGCGGGCGACTCGCGCGCCCGAGCGCGAGTCACTTTTTTTTCTTGTTTTCTTTTTGTATTTCTTAAAAAGTCTTTGTAATGTTTTTGAAAAATTGATATCTTGGGAACAGGAACCCGATTGAGGTGTTCTAAAATGCGTTGGAAAGCTTATTCAGAGGTCTAACTGAATATTCTATTTTTAAGGCAAAAAAACTGTTTTGTGGTAGCTGTTATACGAATGAAATGCTGCTGTGTGCCTAAAAATCAAGTGTTGTGATGTTTTTGAAAAATTGATATCTTGCGAACCGGGAACCCGATTGAGGTGTTCTAAAATGCGTTGGAAAGCTTATTCAGAGGCCTAACTGAATATTCTATTTTTAAGGCAGAGTAAACTGTTTTGTGTTGCCGTTTATACAAGTAAAAATTCTCTTTGTTTGTGCGTAAAAGGTTGCGGCTTTTGTTTGCAATGTGGTGTTATTCCTTCCGAATTTAAAATATGCTTTTCCTCCAAGTTAAGATGTGATGTTTGATAAGTTAAAATGGGATGTCTTCTGGACTCTAAACGGGTTGTTACCCAAAATTCAAAAGTGATATGTGCGATGATGATGTAACATGAATTATGATGACTTGCGACGAATATATATACTCTATGAGTATGATTATGATGATGCTGTAAAGTGATTGTGAGTGATGTTTGATAAGTTAAAATGGGATGTTTTCTGGACTCTAAAGCGGGTTGTTACCCAAAATTCAAAAGTGATATGTGCGATGATGATGTAACATGAATTATGATGACTTGCGACGAATATACTCTATGAGTATGATTATGATGATGTTGTAAAGTGATTGTGATGTATTGCGATGAATACACTCTATAAGTGTTTTATGACGAATTGCACATGTGTCCATAGAGTCTCATAGCATGTGCATAATGTGACGAATAGGCTTGCCTCTTTGCGGACGAATAGGCTTAGCCTCTTATTGATGACGGTGTGCCCCTAGTGGGTTATTGCGACGAGTATGGTACCATCATGCATATGCCCAGGTGTGGGTTACATTTACATGCATATTCAATGACTGTGACTGTTGACAAATTGTGGTTTGAGTTGGCGTTTGGCGAAGATGTTATGAAGTTGATAGTGACGTTGTATGATTGTTTGTTTTCATTACTTTACTATGTGCTTGATTTTGTTTTGCTGAAATTCTCATCCTTACATTTGGAATGTTGCTCTTTTTGTGGCAACGCTGCAGTAATCAGCGAGTGAAGGTCTTCACGCATACGTCGTGTTAGCTATGGGGCTATCTATTGAGTTGCTTCTCTACGATACCGTAGCACCTAGGGGCGTAGTTGAAGTAGTTAGCTATTAATTAATTGTTCAATGACTATGTTGAGAATATGAGATGTGTTTTTGAGAGGCTTAGTGATGTTATTATCTTATTCATTGTGACAAAGTTGATTTATGAGGTTTAATTTTTATGCACAAACTTAATGAGTGCAAACGATGAGTTTTTGTTGATGGCGAGGTAGCATTTCTTTTCTACCAATTAAATTAATATTTTTGAAAAAGAAATTACTCACGATAATGCGTGTAAATTGAAGGGTAGAAAAGGGTGTTACATTAGTGGTATCAGAGCGATTCGGTCTGTCCACCAAGTTGTCCTGGTCGTAGAGTCTTTTAGTCCCATCGTTGTTTACGCTGTTGTAGTGCGTGTCGGCCCTAACTAGGATTTGTTGTATTGTCTATTGTGAAGCAGATGTGTGAACTACGAGTAGAGTTGCACACATTACTTGTTTGATACTTGGTAATTAGGAGGGTGGCCAACTTAGTTGGTGAAGTTCTCGAGATAATAGGATGAGTGGTAGATATTCCTAGAAGCGAGTATCACAAATGAGTTTGGTATAATGTTAGAATCCCACCTAGATCCCAAATGACTCTTTTCCCTTAGAGAGATTTTTCATAGAGCTTGGTCTATTCTTTAGGCCGTCAATTGTGTGTATATTTTGCCCTCTCTATGTGAACTCTTTACTTTTGTTTGTTTTGAAAACTATCTTGTCCTTTAAACGTTGAATACACGTGATTTGAGCTTTCATGATTTAACTTTATAGTTGTCATTTGCCTTATGTTGTTTTGTGATTTGAGAATAAAATGTTGATTGAGACCGTTTGCCGATTTCAGTTAAAACTAGTTTATCGGAGGGATGATGAGGATTGGACTAATCAGATTTTATGTGTTAAATTAATACTAAGCTGTGTGTTGACACATTCACTATAGCAATTAAAGTTACTGGTTTAGTGGGTTGTGATGAGTCTCAATATACATGTGTAAGGGTGGGTCTAACGTTAATAATGGATTTTGATGGGTGTATGGATAGTTAGGGCTTGAGGAAATCGATTGTGTTGAGATTGTTATATGACATGAAAGATTGAAATTGTGAGTTGGGTGATTTGATGGGGGTTAGGATCAATTTTCATATATATATATATATATATATAAATGATTGAGGGCATGTGATTGAGTACCTTGAAATTGAATTGAGATATGATGTATGATATGTTCTAGTTTTAATTGAATGTTGAGTTGTATGTGGTGATTGAAATATGTGTTTAGATGGTAAACGAAATCGAGAATAAATTGAGAAAATACTATGTGTGGTGACTTAAATTGTATGCTGTTGCTGTTTTGAAAAGAATACAAATGCCGCTGTTTGCCCATTTAAAGTCTTTCTTTGTTTGCCAACTAAAAGAGTTGTTGTCTTGATGTTTTTCAAAACAAAATGTCTCTTTATCCGCTACATAAAAATGTTGTTGTTTGCTTAAAAATGAGTTCTTTGTGTTACGGTTTATGCTTATAAAATGAGTTCTTTGTTTTATGAAATAATTGTATTCTTTGTTTTATGAAAATTAGTATTTGTTTTTATGTTGTAAACGCTCGCATTTTCACACCGCTTCTTGCGCTAAAAGGAAGTATTATTTTCACTCCGTGTTTCTTTGTTCTTTGCGCACTATAAAAGACCACCGTTTACACCTTATTAATGTTGCTGTTTTCACCTTTGTTTTTGTCGTTTTTTGATGTGGTTTTGCTAGAAGAAGGTCATTGCTTTTTTTTTTCTTCGTCTTGTTGCCATTTCCGAATTAAATTTTCTGCTTTGTTTTATAAATAAAAAGGGTGTGATTATTCTTTGTTATTATAAATAAAAGGTTACGGTTTTGTCATCGTTCTTACAAATTAAATGTATTGTATACTCGATTTTAAGCATAATTGTTTACCCAAAATCTTACGAGGATGTTTACTAAAAATGGACGACGACGTTTTCCCAAAAATTAAAGTGTTGGTTTTATGTTGCTTGAGTTGCTATTGTCGTGCTGTAGATGTGCAGTTTATTTATTGGTGACGCGTTGTGTCCTTGAATTGAGTATGCCGTTATATTAAACTTTATAGGCACTGTTTCTATATTTTTCAAGTTGTCGTTATGTTGAGAATAAGAGTAAGTGAATGTGGTACATCTGTTGTCTTAGAGACGATGTTTTACTATTTGATGAGTTGTGGGCGAGTGAGTGATACGAGGTAGATGTGATGCTACAACATGTGATGAATTTTATGAAGCGATTATAATGAGATATGAGGTTGTAGTATTTAGTAATTAAATTCCTTGGGCTTGTATAATTGAGAATTACGAGGTAGCTGTGATGCTACAACACGTGATATTTTGTGTAATAATTTATAATGAGACACGGTGGTATAGTATGCATTAAATATTGCACTTAAAAGTGTATATGAATGGATCATTTGTTCCTTTCTAATGAGAGTCTAAAATCTGTTCTTGGGTTTTTACCATGGATCAACTTGATGTATCAAGAACTTCTAAAGTAAGTCATAATTTATGAGTGTTTTGTACGCGTGGCTTAATTATATCTCATGGGGTGTAGTAAACCATGTCTTGTTGGGAACATTCGGGAGCTTAGAGTGAGAACACATAGTTTGGTGAGGTAAGAGATGAGAACACATACCTTAAGTTGAGGCTTAGGAGCCTGTAGTAAACCATGTCTTGTTGGGAACATTGAAATGTTGTTTCTATGAAGCCTACTATAGGATGATTAGTAATTGTGATAAGTAGATTAATTATTTGTATGAGATACGACTTGGCTTTCAAGCTTATAAAGTGAGCTTTAGGATATGGGGTTTCATTGAATAAACCCATAGTGGATCCTTTGAGACTATCTTATTCGAATAGCAGATTGATTGTGTTGGGTAGTCGAGTTAAACTTTGGTGACTTGAGATAATAGTTTTAGTACTGAGTTAGAGTGTAGAGATGTGTGCATTGCTCTGGGAACTCTAGTTGAATTCGGAGAATTCGAGGCGAGAATATAGAATAAAGGATAACAACCCTTAGAACAACAAGGACTTCTAGTGGAGGAATACTTTTTTTTGTTGTTGGCTAGGAATCGTTGGAATTTCGAGGACGAAATTCTTTTAAGGGGGGAGAGTTGTAACACCCCGAAAAATAAAATAATTTAATTAGTTTAATTAATTTGATTAGTTGAATTATTAATTTTAGTTGAAGCGTGAGTTAATTAAATTAAGAGGGAAATATCATGTTTTGTGTAGGAGTAGGATCGAGTAGTAGTGGGGGTGTAGCTGTGAACCCAATGCGTGAAAGGCCCGCAGCTTAAACCCCAAGGGTTATGCGAAACCCTCACTCCCAATTCATTCAGAGAAGAAAACGAAATGGAGAGAGAGTGAGAAGGAAGGATAGGCGCGGCGCAGGAGAGGAAGGAAAGGGAGGGTTTTCGCGAATTGGAGGGAGAAATTCCAAGGTTTCGTTCGTTGTGTTGCTGGGTTTTTGTACGTGACTCCTTCGTCGTTGTTTCCGGATCATACAAATTCAAGGTAAGGGTGAGCGTTTCGGTTTAACATGATTGAGTATATAGTGGGGTTTTGTGGGGTTTGTGGGATTTGATTTTGTGGCTGAGATTGATGATGTTTGATGATTTCGTATTGTTGAAGAGTTTGGTTGATTTTGATGAAATTGATGATGTTTGATGAATTGATATTGTTGATGAAATTGATGACGTTTGATGAATTCATATTGTTGAAGAATTTTGGTGTTGTTTTGATGAATTTGATGCATTGGAAGTGTTTGATGACTGATTTTGGTGAATAAAACGTGAATTTTGGTGTTGATGATCTGAAATTCCTGCACATTGCACTGCTGCTGTCATTCGCGCCTCGCTTGCGCTTAAGTTGCGCTCCAGGCGCAAGTGCGCTGCGCAATAGCCTGATGTTCCTGCCCAATCGCGCTGATCGCGCCGCTCGCGCTCGCGGCGCGAGTCAGCGATTTTCATCTGTTTTCTTCTTTGTATTTCTTAAAAGTGCTGTAATGTTTTTGAAAAATTGATATCTTGGGAACCGGGAACCCGATTGAGGTGTTCTAAAATGCGTTGGAAAGCTTATTCAGAGGTCTAACTGAATATTCTATTTTTAAGGCAAAAAAACTGTTTTGTGGTAGCTGTTATACGAATGAAATGCTGCTGTGTGCCTAAAAATCAAGTGTTGTGATGTTTTTGAAAAATTGATATCTTGCGAACCGGGAACCCGATTGAGGTGTTCTAAAATGCGTTGGAAAGCTTATTCAGAGGCCTAACTGAATATTCTATTTTTAAGGCAGAGTAAACTGTTTTGTGTTGCCGTTTATACAAGTAAAAATTCTGCTGTTTGGTGCGTAAAAGGTTGCGGCTTTGGCTGCAATGTGGTGTTATTCCTTCCAAATTTAAAATATGCTTTTCCTCCAAGTTAAGATGTGATGTTTGATAAGTTAAAATGGGATGTCTTCTGGACTCTAAACGGGTTGTTACCCAAAATTCAAAAGTGATATGTGCGATGATGATGTAACATGAATTATGATGACTTGCGACGAATATATATACTCTATGAGTATGATTATGATGATGCTGTAAAGTGATTGTGAGTGATGTTTGATAAGTTAAAATGGGATGTTTTCTGGACTCTAAACGGGTTGTTACCCAAAATTCAAAAGTGATATGTGCGATGATGATGTAACATGAATTATGATGACTTGCGACGAATATACTCTATGAGTATGATTATGATGATGTTGTAAAGTGATTGTGATGTATTGCGATGAATACACTCTATAAGTGTTTTATGACGAATTGCACATGTGTCCATAGAGTCTCATAGCATGTGCATAATGTGACGAATAGGCTTCGGCCTCTTGCGACGAATAGGCTTAGGCCTCTTATTGATGACGGTGTGCCCCTAGTGGGTTATTGCGGCGAGTATGGTACCATCATGCATATGCCCAGTGTGGGTTACATTTACATGCATATTCAATGATCGTGGATTGTTGACAAATTGTGGTTTGAGTTGGCGTTTGGCGAAGATGTTATGAAGTTGATAGTGACGTTGTATGATTGTTTGTTTTCATTACTTTACTATGTGCTTGATTTTGTTTTTTGAAATTCTCATCCCTTCGTTTGGAATGTTGCTCTTTTGTGGCAACGCTGCAGTAATCATGAGTGAAGGTCTTGCGCATTCGTGTTAGCTATGGGGCTATCTATTGAGTTGTTTCTCGATACCGTAGCACCTAGGGGCGTAGTTGAAGTAGTTAGCTATTAATTAATTGTTCAATGACTATGTTGAGAATATGAGATGTGTTTTGAGAGGCTTAGTGATGTTATTATCTTATTCCATTTGTGTGAGTTGATTTATGAGGTTTAATTTTTATGCACAAACTTAATGAGTGCAAACGATGAGTTTTGTTGATGACGAGGTAGCATTTCTTTTCTACCAATTAAATTAATATTTTTGAAAAAGAAATTACTCTGATAATGCGTGTAAGTTGAAGGGTAGAAAAGGGGTGTTACATTAGTGGTATCAGAGCAGTTCGGTCTGTCCGACCAAGTTGTCCGGTCGTAGAGTCTTTTAGTCCCATCGTTGTTTACTGTTGTAGTGTGGTCGGTCCCTAACCGGATTTGTTGTATTGTCTATTGTGTTTTCCGATGTGTGAACTCTGAGTAGAGTTGCACACATTACTTGTTTGATACTTGGTAATTAGGAGGGTGGCCAACTTAGTTGGTGAAGTTCTCGAGATAATAGGATGAGTGGTAGATATTCCTAGAAACGAGTATCACAGTCAGAGCTGGTATAATGTTAGAATCCCACCTAGATCCCAAATGACTCTTTTCCCTTAGAGAGATTTTTCATAGAGCTTGGTCTATTCTTTAGGCCGTCAATTGTGTGTATATTTTGCCCTCTCTATGTGAACTCTTTACTTTTGTTTGTTTTGAAAACTATCTTGTCCTTTAAACGTTGAATACACGTGATTTGAGCTTTCATGATTTAACTTTATAGTTGTCATTTGCCTTATGTTGTTTTGTGATTTGAGAATAAAATGTTGATTGAGACCGTTTGCCGATTTCAGTTAAAACTAGTTTATCGGAGGGATGATGAGGATTGGACTAATCAGATTTTATGTGTTAAATTAATACTAAGCTGTGTGTTGACACATTCACTATAGCAATTAAAGTTACTGGTTTAGTGGGTTGTGATGAGTCTCAATATACATGTGTAAGGGTGGGTCTAACGTTAATAATGGATTTTGATGGGTGTATGGATAGTTAGGGCTTGAGGAAATCGATTGTGTTGAGATTGTTATATGACATGAAAGATTGAAATTGTGAGTTGGGTGATTTGATGGGGGTTAGGATCAATTTTATATATATATATATATATATATATATATATAAATGATTGAGGGCATGTGATTGAGTACCTTGAAATTGAATTGAGATATGATGTATGATATGTTCTAGTTTTAATTGAATGTTGAGTTGTATGTGGTGATTGAAATATGTGTTTAGATGGTAAACGAAATCGAGAATAAATTGAGAAAATACTATGTGTGGTGACTTAAATTGTATGCTGTTGCTGTTTTGAAAAGAATACAAATGCCGCTGTTTGCCCATTTAAAGTGCTGCTGTTTGCCAACTAAAAGAGTTGTTGTCTTGATGTTTTTCAAAACAAAATGTCATTGTCTGCTACATAAAAATCTTTGTTGTTTGCTTAAAAATGAGTTCTTTGTATGTTACGGTTTATGCTTATAAAATGAGTTCTTTGTTTTTATGAAATAATTGTATTCTTCATTTTATGAAAATTAAGTATTTGTTTTTATGTTGTAAACGTTCTGTTTTCACTTCACCATTAGGCGCGCTAAAAGGAAGTATTATTTTCACTCGTGTTTCTTTGTTCTTTGCGCACTATAAAAGACCACTTTATTTACACCTTATTAATGTTCTTTGTTTTCACGCTTTGTTTCTTTGATTGTTTTTGATGTGGTTTTCTTGTAGAAGAAATTTCTTTTTTTTCTTCGTCTTGTTGCCATTTCCGAATTAAATTTTCTCTTTGTTTTATAAATAAAAAGGGTGTGATTATTCTTTGTTATTATAAATAAAAAGGTTACGGTTTTGTCATCGTTCTTACAAATTAAATGTATTGTATACTCGATTTTAAGCACACTGTTTACCCAAAATCTTACGAGGATGTTTACTAAAAATGGACGTACGTTTTCCCAAAAATTAAAGTGTTGGTTTTATGTTGCTTGAGTTGCTATTGTCGTGCTGTAGATGTGCAGTTTATTTATTGGTGACGCGTTGTGTCCTTGAATTGAGTATGCCGTTATATTAAACTTTATAAGCCTTTGTTTCTATATTTTTCAAGTTGTCGTTATGTTGAGAATAAGAGTAAGTGAATGTGGCTGTCCTGTTGTCTTAGAGACGATGTTTTACTATTTGATGAGTTGTGGACGAGTGAGTGATACGAGGTAGATGTGATGCTACAACATGTGATGAATTTTATGAAGCGATTATAATGAGATATGAGGTTGTAGTATTTAGTAATTAAATTCCTTGGGCTTGTATAATTGAGAATTACGAGGTAGCTGTGATGCTACAACACGTGATATTTTGTGTAATAATTTATAATGAGACACGGTGGTATAGTATGCATTAAATATTGCACTTAAAAGTGTATATGAATGACTGTTGTTCCTTTCTAATGAGAGTCTAAAACTGTTCTTGGGTTTTTACCATGGATCAACTTGATGTATCAAGAACTTCTAAAGTAAGTCATAATTTATGAGTGTTTTGTACGCGTGGCTTAATTATATCTCATGGGGTGTAGTAAACCATGTCTTGTTGGGAACATTCAGGAGCTTAGGAGCTGAGAACACATAGTTTGGTGAGGTAAGAGATGAGAACACATACCTTAAGTTGAGGCTTAGGAGCTGTAGTAAACCATGTCTTGTTGGGAACATTCAGAAATGTTGCTTCTATGAAGCCTACTATAGGATGATTAGTAATTGTGATAAGTAGATTAATTATTTGTATGAGATACGACTTGGCTTTCAAGCTTATAAAGTGAGCTTTAGGATATGGGGGTTTCATTGAATAAACCCATAGTGACTGTCACTGAGACTATCTTATTCGAATAGCAGATTGATTGTGTTGGGTAGTCGAGTTAAACTTTGGTGACTTCGAGATAATAGTTTTAGTACAGAGTTAGAGTGTAGAGATGTGTGCATTGCTCTCGGGAACTCTAGTTGAATTCGGAGAATTCGAGACAGAATATAGAATAAAGGATAACAACCCTTAGAACAACAAGGACTTCTAGTGGAGGAATACTTTTTTTTGTTGTTGGCTAGGAATCGTTGGAATTTCGAGGACGAAATTCTTTTAAGGGGGGAGAGTTGTAACACCCCGAAAAATAAAATAATTTAATTAGTTTAATTAATTTGATTAGTTGAATTATTAATTTTAGTTGAAGCGTGAGTTAATTAAATTAAGAGGGAAATATCATGTTTTGTGTAGGAGTAGGATCGAGTAGTAGTGGGGGTGTATTTGTGAACCCAATGCGTGAAAGGCCGCATGACTTAAACCCCAAGGGTTATCACGAAACCCTCACTCCCAATTCATTCAGAGAAGAAAACGAAATGGAGAGAGAGTGAGAAGGAAGGATAGGCGCGGCGCAGGAGAGGAAGGAAAGGGAGGGTTTTCGCGAATTGGAGGGAGAAATTCCAAGGTTTCGTTTCGTTGTGTTCTTTGGTTTTTGCACGTGACTCCTTCGTCGTTGTTTAGGATCATACAAATTCAAGGTAAGGGTGCGTTTCGGTTTAACATGATTGAGTATATAGTGGGGTTTTGTGGGGTTTGTGGGATTTGATTTTGTGGTGAGATTGATGATGTTTGATGATTTCGTATTGTTGAAGAGTTTGGTTGATTTTGATGAAATTGATGATGTTTGATGAATTGATATTGTTGATGAAATTGATGACGTTTGATGAATTCATATTGTTGAAGAATTTTGGTGTTGTTTTGATGAATTTGATGCATTGGAAGTGTTTGATGGTGATTTTGGTGAATAAAGCGTGAATTTTGGTGTTGATGATCACGAAATTCTCGCACATTGCATCGCTTTGTCATTCGCGCGCCGCTTGCGCTTAAGTTGCGCTCCAGCGCAAGTGCGCTCGCGTGATAGCCTGATGTTCTGCCAATCGCGCTTGATCGCGCGCCCACTCGCGCGCCGCGCGCGAGTCACATTTTTTCACTTTTTTTCTTTTGTATTTCTTAAAAGTCTTTGTAATGTTTTTGAAAAATTAATATCTTGCGAACCAGGAACCCGATTGAGGTGTTCTAAAATGCGTTGGAAAGCTTATTCAGAGGCCTAACTGAATATTCTATTTTTAAGGCAAAATAAACTGTTTTGTGGTAGCTGTTATACGAATGAAATGCTGCTGTGTGCCTAAAAATCAAGTGCTGTGATGTTTTTGAAAAATTGATATCTTGCGAACCGGGAACCCGATTGAGGTGTTCTAAAATGCGTTGGAAAGCTTATTCAGAGGCCTAACTGAATATTCTATTTTTAAGGCACAGTAAACTGTTTTTTGTTGCCGTTTATACAAATAAAAATTCTGCTGTTTGGTGCGTAAAAGGTTGCGGCTTTGGCTGCAATGTGGTGTTATTCCTTCCGAATTTAAAATATGCTTTTCCTCCAAATTAAGATGTGATGTTTGATAAGTTAAAATGGGATGTCTTCTGGACTCTAAACGGGTTGTTACCCAAAATTCAAAAGTGATATGTGTAACATCCTGCATCGCTTCTAAAATCGCCGATCGCCTCTACGAACCAACACGAGTCTTTTCAAAGATGTTTTGTCCTCACTTGCATGCTTTCGAAAAAACTTCGAGAAGGTCACCCATCCCACTACTACTCCAAGCCAAGCACGCTTAACTATGGAGTTCTTATGGGATGAGCTCCGAAAAGAAGATGCACCTTGTTGGTATAGGTAGTTCAAATCAATTCTTTTAAGCCTTCCTTCAACTATGCAGCATACCCCATACCGCACGACCTCGGGATCCTCTCATTAGGTGCGTATTCGGTTCATTCACGCGCCACTTCGCTTGAAGCCGCCAGAGCCGCTCTTTGCCATGCCACCTTTTTGGGCACCGGCGATCACTCCCCGCCTCCTCGGCCCGGATGTCACATGCCCACCGACTTCCGCTTGGTTCGTCCTCGAACCACACCGCATCGGGAGAGGTGCGCTGCTCGATACCATTTGTAACATCCGCATCGCTTCTAATCGCCGATCGCCCCACGAACCAACACGAGTCTTTTCGGCATGTTTTGTCCTCACTTGCATGCTTTAGGAAAACTTCGAGAAGGTCACCCATCCCACTACTACTCCAAGCCAAGCACGCTTAACTATGGAGTTCTTATGGGATGAGCTCCGAAAAGAAGATGCACCTTGTTGGTATAGG
This sequence comes from Oxytropis ochrocephala, assembly GCA_020916435.1. Classification (NCBI taxonomy): domain Eukaryota; kingdom Viridiplantae; phylum Streptophyta; class Magnoliopsida; order Fabales; family Fabaceae; genus Oxytropis; species Oxytropis ochrocephala. The sequence goes on from JAJHUT010000068.1 coordinate 49,570, forward strand.
TTGTTCAAATCAATTCTTTTAAGCCTTCCTTCAACTCATGCAGCCCCATACCCGCACACCTCGGGATCCTCTCATTCCGGTGCGTATTCGGTTCATTCACGCGCCCGCCTTCGCTTGAAGCCGCCAGAGCCGCTCTTTGCCATGCCACCTTTTTGGGCACCGGCGATCACTCCCGCCTCTCTCGGCCGGATGTCACATGCCCACGGCTTCCGCTTGGTTCGTCCTCGAACCACACCGTCATCGGGAGGTCTCGCCGCTCGATACCATTTGTAACATCGGTGCTTTCGAGAAGCTGAACGCCCCACGAACCAACACGAGTCAAAGCATGTTTTGTCCTCACTTGCATGCTTTCAGGAAACTTCGAGAAGGTCACCCATCCCACTACTACTCCAAGCCAAGCACGCTTAACTATGGAGTTCTTATGGGATGAGCTCGAAAAGAAGATGCACCTTGTTGGTATAGGTAGTTCAAATCAATTCTTTTAAGCCTTCCTTCAGTATGCAGTCCCGGCACACGCTTGCAGCCTCGGGATCCTCTCATTCGGTGCGTATTCGGTTCGTTCACGCGCCGCCGCTTTGAAAGCTGCGAGCCGCTCTTTGCCATGCCACCTTTTTGGGCACCGGCGATCACTCCCGCCCTCCTCGGCCCGGATGTCACGCGAGGAGGCGGGAGTGATCGCGTGCCCAAAAAGGTGGCATGGCAAAGAGCGGCTCTCGGCGGCTTCAGCGGGCGGGCGCGTGAATGAACCGAATACGCACCCGGAATGAAGGATCCCGAGGTGCGCAGGCGGACCGGACTGCATGAAGGAAGGCTTAAAAGAATTGATTTGAACTACATATACCAACAAGGTGCATCTTTCTTTGAGAGCTCATCCCATAAGAACTCCATAGTTAAGCGCTGCTTGGCTCGGGAGTAGTAGATGGATGGGTGACCTTACGAAGTTTCTGAAAGCATGCAAGTGAGGTCAAAACATGCCGAGAAGACTCGTGTTGGTTCGTGGGGCGATCAGCGATCCTGAAGCGATGCAGGGATGTTACAATATGTGCGATGATGATGTAACATGAATTATGATGACTTGCGACGAATATACTCTATGAGTATGACTATGATGATGCTGTAAAGTGATTGTGAGTGATGTTTGATAAGTTAAAATGGGATGTTTTCTGGACTCTAAACGGGTTGTTACCCAAAATTCAAAAGCGATATGTGCGATGATGATGTAACATGAATTATGATGACTTGCGACGAATATACTCTATGAGTATGATTGTGAGTGATGTTTGATAAGTTAAAATGGGATGTTTTCTGGACTCTAAATGGGTTGTTACCCAAAATTCAAAAGTAATATGTGCGATGATGATGTAACATGAATTATGATGACTTGCGACGAATATACTCTATGAGTATGATTATGATGATGCTGTAAAGTGATTGTGATGTATTGCGATGAATACACTCTATAAGTGTTTTATGACGAATTGCACATGTGTCCATAGAGTCTCATAGCATGTGCATAATGTGACGAATAGGCCCGGCCTCTTGCGATTTAATAGGCTTAGGCCTCTTATTGATGACGGTGTGCCCCTAGTGGGTTATTGCGACGAGTATGGTACCATCATGCATATGCCCAGGTGTGGGTTACATTTACATGCATATTCATTGACTGTGACTGTTGACAAATTGTAGTTTGAGTTGGCGTTTGGCGAAGATGTTATGAAGTTGATAGTGACGTTGTATGATTGTTTGTTTTCATTACTTTACTATGTGCTTGATTTTGTTTTGCTGAAATTCTCATCCTTCGCTTGGAATGTTGCTCTTTTTGTGGCAACGCCGCAGTAATCGCGAGTGAAGGTCTTCTACGCTTTACGTGTTAGCTATGGGGCTATCTATTGAGTCATTTCTCGATACCGTAGCACCTAGGGGCGTAGTTGAAGTAGTTAGCTATTAATTAATTGTTCAATGACTATGTTGAGAATATGAGATGTGTTTTTGAGAGGCTTAGTGATGTTATTATCTTATTCCGCTGTGACGAGTTGATTTATGAGGTTTAATTTTTATGCACAAACTTAATGAGTGCAAACGATGAGTTTTTGTTGATGACGAGGTAGCATTTCTTTTCTACCAATTAAATTAATATTTTTGAAAAAGAAATTACTCTTATAATGACGTGTAAATTGAGGGGTAGAAAAGGGGTGTTACAGGTGTCACAATACGACATGTTACCAACGAGGTGCGCAATGGTTTCAATGCCTTTAAACATGTGTTTACGACTTCCTCTTACCCCAGACTGCCCATTACCCAAGATTGGTTTAATGTGTATGCTCGAGTGTCTGAAACCAGCGGTTGGGCCAAACCCACTAAGGAATATCGTGCCCGGTTCGGTCGAATTGACCCCGTCAAGAGGGAGTTGTGGAAAAAAATGAGACCTCTGTGAAATGATTGCTCTTACCTCTGTGCCCATCCCCCACAGTTTTGTTATCATGTTGCCTCTCTCGGGCTTCTGATCTTCCAACCTCAATGCCTTCGTCTTTCCTTGGGGTATTATGACTCCTACCGTCCTTGACGTGTCTGCTATTACCGGCTTGCCCACTTCGGTTGACTCTATCCACCCGTTAGCCTGCCTTTTCGACAGGCCTAGTTAAATGCAGTCAACAAGGTTTGACTCACCATTCCAAGAGAAGAAGCGTTAATTTCGACTTTGGGAACTGGTTCAAAAAGGAATTCGACGAGACTAAATAACATAGAGGATTTGAAGAAAGCGAAGGCTCTGTTCGAAAGAGAAGTTAGCGCGCTGATCGAAGAAGACTGTGGTCAAAGACAAGCCTGGCGGTTACCACTTTTCAAATTCTTAGACAGTTACTTAGTTTTGAATTTTCCCTCCTTGTGTAAGTAGTATAAATAAGAGTTTTCCTGATGGAAAACGGGTCGCATTTTCTCATACTTAGTCTCTTACGCTCTAACCCTCCAACACACTACCGTGAGACACGAGCAACAAGAACGCGAATGTATGAACTTGCGTACCACCCTTTCAATTAAAGCATTTTAATTGTTTTTTTCTCTTTTCTTTTATTTTTCACACTCTTTACGTGCTTTCTTTTACTGCATTTTTGCACTTTTCTTTTGAATTCTACATCTCTCTCGATAATTTGACAGTTCCCGCGAGACTGCCAGTTATCTTCTTTACTTTTCATGCAAAACACTCGGTTCACAATAAACGGTTTACACAAGAAATCCAGACCGGTCTTGGGATTTACTTGTTGATCCCGCAAGTCAAGGAGTAATTCCAAACCAGCGGTGTTTACAAAAATCCAGGGTAAACAAATTGGCACGCCGGTGGGACCGTTTGTGCACTGTCTGATATGGGGTATATTATACCAGCATCTAGCCACTTAATGATTTCCTTTTTCACAACCTCTTTCATAATAGGGTTTAGTCTCCTTTGACTCTCTATGCTATTCTTAGAATTTTCTTCCAAGATGATTCTATGCATGCACATAGAAGGACTAATTCCCTTAATATCTGCCATTTGCCAACCTATTGCTTGAGTATGCTTCTTTAGAGTACTGATGAGATCACTCTCTTGTTCTGATGTTAAATCAGAGGCAATGATAACAGGTAAAGTTTCATTTTCTCCTAAAAAAACATACTTAAGATGCTTGGGCAGTACCTTCAATTCTAACTTAGGAGGTTGTTCTATGGAGGGTAAATTCTTCTTGAGAGTTGGATCCTCAAGATTGAGTGGTTCATAAGTTCTAGCCCATACCTCATTACAAGAGTTTTCTATTGGCAAATATTCTTTTTCTAGTATTTCCTCATCTAGTAATGCTGCTGCATCTAATGCATCTGCATTGGCTAAATGATCATACTGTTTGTAAAACTGTTTTTCTACCAATTGATCTAGAGAAACTATGGATGAGCACTCTTCTATATTTCTCGCAGGATACTTCATAGCATTCATCACATTGAATTTTACCTCTTGATCATTCACTCTCATAGTAAGTTCACCTCTCTCGCACATCAATTAAGGTTTTGCGGTTGCTAAAAATGGTCTACCTAGGATAATAGGCACTTCCTTATCTCGCATCAAAGTCAAGGATAACAAAATCTGCAGGGAAATACAAATTTATCTACTTTAACTAAGATGTCTTCTATGATACCTTCAGGATAGTCTATTGACACATGCGCTAATTGAAGTGTCACGTTGGTTGGTCTTGCAATTCCAATTCCCAACTAGTTAAAAATAGATTTAGGCATCAAATTGATGCTTGCACCTAAATCACATAAAGCTCTACCAAGATAAGATTTTCCAATGGAAAATGGAATTGTAAAACTACCTGGATCCTTCAATTTCTAGGAATCTTATTTTGCATAAGCAAACTACACTTTTTGTCATGGCAATGTATCAAATTCCCTAATCTTCTTCTCTTAGTAAACACATCCTTCATAAATTTGGCATAGTTTGGCATTTGTTGAAGGGCTTCTACTAAGGGAACATTGATGTGCAAATTGTTTTAGTACCTCTAAGAATTTACTAAACTGTTTCTCCTCATGTGCTTTTTCAACCTTTGAGGATAAGGAGGAGGAGGGTACTGTGTATTAACTTAGGTAGTGGAACTTGAACTTCTTTTTCCAATGCAGGAGCATTTGATGCTTCTACATTTTTTTCTTTTTCTTTCTTATCTACACTCTCCCCTTTCAGTTGATTCTATAAGATCCTTACCACTTCTCAAAGAAAAATAGCCTTAACATTTTCCTTTCCTTGTCTTTGGGAAGGAGTAGCTTCTCAGATTTGAAGGCAAGGCACCTTGTGGCCTTTGATACAAACCTGAGGCTATTGACCTACTTGATTCTCTAAATTCTTAATAGAAGCATCTTGGGCTTGTCTAGCAGTTCTAGATTCACCTATGAATGCTTTAAGCATGGTTTCTAGAGAATTCTCATTGGTAGGTTGAGAGTGTCTTTGGTTATTCAGAGGTGGGAATCCTGGTGGTGTGGTTGGTGCAAGATTAGTGCGAGATGCACTATTGTAGCTCCATCTAAAATTTGGGTGATTTTTCCAACCAGGATTATAAGTGTTGGAATAAGGATTGTTATTCCTATTATAACCTACATAATTTATAGAAATAAGGTTGCTAGGACATTCCTCATACAAGTGACCTCCTCCACAGTACACACAACTAGTGGTGTCTGGAGGTGCTTGTTCTCTCATCGCAGCAGTTGCTATTATTGATGATGTGTTGCATTAGATGCGATTGCATTGGATCAAGTGAAGTTTTTCATCAAGTTAGCTAGAGTGGCTACTTGAGCAGATAGGGCAGATATATCATTAATTTCATGTACCCCTAATGGTTTCTTTTGGGCACTCACCCTCTCAGTAGGCCAACTAAAGCTATTAGCTGCTATTCTTTCTATTAATTCACATGCCTCATTATATGACAGATTCAATAACACTCCACCAGATGATGCATCAAGCATTATTCCGGTTTGAGGTTCTAAACCATTGTAAAATGTTTTCATTTGAATAATAACAGGTATACCATGATGAGGACATTTTCTCAAAAGTTCCTTCCATCTTTCCCATGCTTCAAATAATGATTCAAATTCTTTTTGTCTAAAAGATGTAATATCAGTTCTCATCCTGGCATTTTTGATAGGTGGGAAGTATTTTCCTAAAAAAAATTCAGCCATTTCATTTCATGAATGGATAGAGTTAGGCTCTAAAGAGTTTAGCCAAGCCTTAGCTCTATCTTTCAAAGAATAAGGAAACAATCTTAATCTAAATGCATCCTCACTAACACCAGGTATGATAAAGTTACTACATACTTCTAGAAACTGTTATGCAAATGAGGAGTTCCTCCAAATTGACCAATAGTTTGAAGCATTGAAACATCATAGGTTTAAATTCAAAATGTATAGCATCTATATGAGGCCTAGATGTGCTAGTTTGCATGTTTTGATGATCAAACTGAGCATAGTCCCTCATAGGTCTATCTCTATCATTAATCATACCTATGGGATCCATGTGAATGAATTGTTCTCTGTGGTCTTCTTCAGTAGCTTGTTGAGAGCCAGGGCCTCCTCTTACTGAGTGTGGCTTTAAACTTTGTCTTTCACTGTGAGACATGATGCAAGCTTGTTGATTTTGCTTTTGAAGTCTTAGCAATCTCCTATATCTTCTTTCTATCTATGGATCTAAGCTATATTCTGGTGTCCTGTTTCTGGTCCTGTACATATGCTAAAGCACCATGTGCTCCTGCATGACAGAAACTACAAATACTAGAATAGTAAAAACACTAAATTACAGTATATCAAATTTTCAAAAGAATTTAACTTCAATCCCCAGCAACGGCGCCAAAAACTTGGTGTGGGAAAACATGTGCAAGTATACACAGTCCTTAACAAGTAATATAGTGATCAGAGAGGTCGAACCCACAGGGATTAGTGAATTCCTTTGAAAACCAATACTATGTAATTTAATGCAAAGTAACCAAATAATAATTATAGTGGAGTTGGTGCTATCACAATCAAGTTAGTATAAAAGCAAAGTGCAAGTATGTGTAATGCAAATGAAAAAAGCTAGTTGGAATGTCTTCACCAAATAACTCACCTTTAAGTGTTTAATGCACTATGTGATGCAGTTGCACAGAATGTTGTTGCATTAACTATGTGCCTTTCAGTCACTTTCTTCAGAGTTTCATTACAAGCTTCCTATGTCTAGGCTTGCTAAATAAGTTCACTCTTGTCTTTTAAAGTACCCACAAGATCACCCTATGGACTATACTATCCTATGTCTAGGACTTAGCATGGTTTTCACAAAGTTTCCTTTATGTAAAACACTCACCCATATTAGTTCTTGAGTTCTTAATTGTAAACCATGTCTGATTTTACAAATCTACTTATTCTAAGTGATCAACCTCAAAATAAGTGTTGAAAGTATTATCAAGCAAGAACTAAAGTGCACACATTACATACATGCATCAAACTTACTTAAAAGCTCATTAAATGGTTAGAACATTCCAACTAAGAGAGATTTAGCTCAACATAGACATTGCAAGGCAAATATAAACTGAATAGAACATGTTTATATAATTGAAATCACAAAAGAGAGACAACAAGATAGAGATTACACGAGTTGCATCTATTTGCATGAATTCTCCTAGTAGTGCAGTTGCATCACTCCTTAGCACTATATAAAAACTACTAAATTGAAGTAAGGAGGATTTCTCAATTCCTTCCTTTCCTTCTTACAAAATAGAAACTAACTATGTCTATTGAAATTTGTATCTAACTTATGGATTGTGATATATTTCCAAGTGAAGAAGTGAGGTCCTTTTATAGTCTTCAAGAGAGGTGCTTCCTTTCTTCATGTTGAAGTAAACTTAGAGATTACTTTTCAGAAGTTGTTTCCCAAGTTGAGATCTTTAATCAAGTGTATAGGGAGGTCCGAGGAGGTATGAACATGTGTCCCTATGTTGATGACTCTTCAAAGCTATGTGGGAATGGTAGGCGCCGAAATATAAAGTGTCCTTGCTTTAGGAGACCAAGCATGAGGTCAGCAATGCAAGTGGATGGCTTCACTCTCCAAGCAAAGCTATGTGTTGACCCAGTGCAGTGGCATTTGTAGTGTAGGATTAATGCAGTTGCATTGATGCAGAAGCATTGATGTAGAAGCAATGATGCAGAAGCATTGATGCAGGAGCATCTGTAGACTGCACTGAACAAACTCATCAAACATACCACAATATATCCAAAATGGCCTATTAACAACTATAACCATGTCAAACACTCAAGTTATCATATATCACACAAAATACTATATAAACTCTTTATCTTTACTTGAAAGAGAGCAATTTACTAAGTTTAAACATATGAATAACTCTATATAAAATAGAGTTATCAATGCCCCAAGAGGAGTTGGCCGAGATTTATCTCTCGACGCCCATGGATTTGGATAGCCAGAGAAATAAACTTTTTTGTCACTTGTAGAGAGGAAGAGCAAAAGACGTAGAGAGAAAGCCAAAAGGTGAAGAAGGCAAGATACTCTTCATCGGAGACCTCATCATCAGCAGTAACATGATGGTCTTCTATGTGGCCCTTAGTGGTGGCGCGTTGAAAGTTGAAGGTATGTCTGTCCCCAGTGGTGTTAGGGTCGAAAGTAGGTCCTAAAGGCTTTAAACCAGTAATAGCAGCTACGTCTAGTAAAGTGGGTGTCAACATACCACACTTCAGATGTAAACTGTTAGTGGTTTTGTCCCAAAAATGCATAGCTGCTATGAGCATGGGACATTGGTACCTTGGGCCGTGCCTTGACAGCTGAACAAGGTCGAATATCCCTTGCTCCTTCCATGTGTCACCTTTCTTCGACTCAACCTTATTAAGCCAGTTAAGGTAAAGGCGGTGGCTCTGCTCTGAGGGAGGGGATGACCTAAAAATCCTAGTAGGGTTATGCATAAAATACATGCCATGAGGGCCCTTTTCGAAGATTCTGGGGCCACGCTCGTGATAGCTGGGGAAAACCTTGGCGACCTTTTCGACCCTATCTACGGCATTAGGGATAGGTCCTAGGTAAGCGTCTTTGAGGGAGCAGGAAAAGGAATCAGTACCTGAGATTCGAGGACCAAGACCTCCTCCGCTAAGAGTTACTTCAAATTGGGTTCAAGAACTCGCTCTTCAGCTCTAAGACCAACAGCGTTTTGAGAAGTGGACGCCATTGACAGACAATAGCTCAAGGACAGAGCTTCTTGTTTTAGGGTTTACAGGAGTCGAAGTTGAAACACAAACGAAGATGGAAAAACGAAGATTTGAGGCTTGAGAAAGCTTTGACGATGATTGCGTAAACACTCAGAAGGTTCGCAAAGAAGAAAGGAACTCTGTCTCGCTGATTTCACAGAAATGGGAAATGGAAGAGTTTCTGGAAAAGAAGAAGTGGAAGAGTGGCTCTCTATTTATAACTACTCTTAATGAAAGCGAACGTGCAAAACCCTTGAGTTCTCTACAGAGAAGCAGTTATTGTAATTGAGTAGTGGGGAGTTCCAACACAAACATGGCCCACAAAATCTGAGTTGATGGCGCCAAATCATTTGGAAAAACGTCTCTTCACGTCTTGTCTCTGAAGTGATGACGTCAGATGTTTCGACGCTACACTGTTGTTCTCAAAAATGTCATTTTCTTCTTCATCAAAATTTAGTTGAAAACGACAATTTTTGGGGGGCAATTTGTTAGCCTGCCTTTTCGACAGGCCTCATTAAATGCAGTCAACAAGGTTTGACTCACCATTCCAAGAGAAGAAGCATTAAATTCGACTCTGGGAACCAGTTCAAAAGGGAATTCGACGGGACTAAATAACTTAGAGGATTTGAAGAAAGCGAAGGCTCTGTTCGACAGAGAAGTTAGCACGCTGATCGAAGAAGACTGTGGTTGAAGACAAGCCTGGCGGTTACCACTTTTCAAATTCTTAGGCAGTTACTTAGTTTTGAATTTTCCCTCCTTGTGTAAGTAGTATAAATAAGAGTTTTCCTGATGGAAAACGGGTCGCATTTTCTCATACTTAGTGTCTTATGCTCTAACCATCCAACAAACTCCCGTGAGACACGAGCAACAAGAACGCGAATGTATGAACTTGCTTACCACCCTTTCAATTAAAGCGTTTAAATTGTTTTTTTCTCTTTTATTTTATTTTCTCGCACTCTTTACGTGCTTTCTTTTACTGCATTTCTGCACTTTTCTTTTGATTTCTACATCTCCCTCGATAATTCGACAGTTTCGCGCGAGACTGCCATTTATCTTCTTTACTTTTCATGCAAAACACTCGGTTCACAATAAACGGTTTACACAAGAAATCCAGACCGATCTTGGGATTTACTGGTTGATCTTGCAAGTCAAGGAGTAATTCCAAACCAGTGGTGTTTACCAAAATCCAGGGTAAACACCACCCTGCTCGGCTGATGAAGGAGAACCTTGGTCATATCCATGCCAACAGTGTCTATTCAAGGTTTCTTCTCGATAACTCGAGGACTAATGGTGATATCACAAACGGAGAGCACACTGCATTCCTTATGTATTTCTTTTGCAGGTTCTTTTACGACACCGCCTCTGTGGGCAGATTTTGTAAGTGGCTGATCCTCCAATTCATGTTGAACCAACGCCTTTTGCTAGACATTCTCCTCCTCCGTCACGTTCACCAGTTTCTGCCAAAGTGTAGGTGCATACGCCAATTGTAATCCAGCCGAGGCGAATCAAACAGAGGTGTTTGCTCACCTTGTCTTGTCCCACTGAGCGTGCCAATTTTTGTTGTCGGTAAACTCTTAGGTCCTATCCGTGGTGTCGGCCAGAGGTTTGGGCGATCTTTGATTCCTCATTCTTCAAGAAATTTGCAGAAAGAACTCTCGCTCCTTGACTATGGGTTTCCTGACTCCTTTAGAAAGGGTCAGGTAAGGTGAGAATGAGATGCGAGTGTTGGATTAATACAACTAATGCATAAAGTAAAGATAAATAAAGTGCGATAAAATGCGGTAAAGGAAGATAAAAGAAATAAATTTAGAGTTTGATTGATTGATGTGTGTCATTTACATTCTACTCTATTGCTATATATATATATATATATAAGCCCTCATCGGCTACTATGCTAGCCAACATTTGCCCGCCGTCGGATTGATCTATGATCAACGGCTCTCATCGCTTCATAGGCCCTCAACTACGCGCAGTATGTAACACCCCAAAATAATTCAATTAATTGACTTAGTTGAGTTATTAAGGGTTTGCAACATTTTACTTTTAAGTCAAGTAATTCATTAAGTGAAGGTTAAGCATGTGTGGCATTTTAGGAAAATGTCTAAGTTAGGAAAGGGTGTGGGTAGAAGAAGCCCACGGCCTAATAAGGCCAAGGCCTCATTTAAGTCCCTTAGGACATGTTAAATGGTGCCTTCGTAGGAGACCATTGACATTGTTCCAAAAATAGTCAAAGTTACCAAATTAAGAAAGTAGAGAGAAGTGAGACTTAGAGAGAAGGAAGAGAACTGAAGGGAGAACCAAGAGAAAAAGGGAAGAGTGAGCTGAATCTTGAAGGATTCCTAGAAGTGCTAGTGAAGAGGGTGTGTCTACGGTTGTGATCAAAGTTAGGGGCTCTTTTAATCCTTGTAATGTTTTGTTTTTGGTAGTATTTTGGTGTGAGTGGTTACGATCACCTTGCATGTGTGTTTTATGTGTTGTTCATAACGTGTTTTGTTTGTGTTTTGCTCTTTCTTTGTGATTTGTGGTGAGTACGATGGTGGATCGGTTGGGAAAGAGAGAGGAGTGTAACACTCTCTGCTCGCGTGGTACGAAGAGAGCATTGCATGGTGAGGCATCGAGTGTGAATCGGTGTAGTGTGAAGAAAATGAGTTTGCATGTAGAGTTAGGGAGAGGATCGGAGCCAATGGAGTGAGTATCCGAGTGTGCATGAGTGTGGTGATCTTTGGAAATGGGTTGCATGTTGGGTTTAAGTAAAGAAACAGAGTAAACCAAGTACCCTTGACTTAGAGTGAGAGAAACCGAAGTTGAGGAAGTCAACGCCTAGAGTGTCTTAGTGTTGAGAGTCCGTTGGTGAGTTTGAGGAGAGTATGTGTCTAAACACCATTAGCGAGGGTAGGGACGCATAAACCGAAGTGTAGGTGTTTCGCCTTAAGGTTACCGAGGTGTAGAGGAGTGAACCAAGTCCTCAAAGCCGAGGTAGCGTCACCGAGGTGAAACGCCCAAATGCCTAAGTGTAGGTGAACTGAACCAGAGAATGCCGAGAAGTGAATCCCAATGAGTTAGACGATTTTAGTGTAAGGGAGCGCGTAATTGTGAGTAAGTCACCGGAGTGAGGGTTTGCGTGTAACATGCCGAGGTGCCAAAGCTGAGCTAGGTGCCGAGGTGATGTAGAATACCGAGTTGGAGTAGTTAGCCGAGGTACACACATAGTGTGCCGAAGTGATGTTAGGCGCCAATGTTGCCTAGCACATTGTGGGACGCCACTGTGAGTGCTATTTTAGCACCAATTGTGCATAAGTAAGGGAGCGATAGAGTCCATTTTGGTCCTTAGGTGACATTTTGGTCCCTAAGTGTCGTTGCGGTCCTCGGTGTGACAATTAGTCCACCATGGAGTGCCGAGGTGATTGAGAGGTCGGTTGTAGGTCCTAGGGTGATTCTACCGGTGTAGTAGGTCGACCTTAGCAACCGTGATGATGTCTAGATGGTGTGGACGTCGGCAGAGCGACGGAGTAGAACGACGGAGTAACGACGGTGTAAGCATTCACATGCGTTATGATTGATTGGTGTGTGATTGCATTTGTCATGAAGTCACATGTTCATGTGCATATAACGACGGAGGAGGTTTCGGCCTCGATGTGGTAGGACTTCGGTCTCCATATCAATTAACGACGGAGAGCCGATAGGCTAAATAACGACGGAGAGCCGATAGGCTAAATAACGACGGTGGAGGTACCTCATTGCATAATGCCCTGTGGTTGGGTTGCATACATGCATACATTTCATAATTTAATGTGTTTTTGAGCTGATTGATAATTGTTGTGGTTATTTGAACTATCGGTGAGTGGCTGTATTAGCTGAACCGAGGTGCTTTAGTGCTATCTCTAACCTTAAGCTTCTTCACATTATATTACTTGTTGTAGCGACCGAAAAATCCGGGAAAGGATTCTTCGAAAGGTTCTTAGGAAGCCGCCACCGAAATTCTAGTTTAAGGGCAAATTCGGAAAATCCCTTTAGGTTTTAGGACAAGACATTGTTAGGGTTCGGGAGTCGTTATGTGTGGGGAAGGTATTAGCACCCCACGACATCCATTGTCTAATTATTTAAGATTTATTTAATAATTACCCTTTTTATTTATGGAGAAAAAGACTTATTTAAGTTTTTGGTTTTTAGTGCTTGACAAGAGTTGAGTCTTGCTCCTACGTACCTCCGGATGCAATGGAGGAATCAAAGCTACGTAGTTCTTCCTGAAAAAGTTTGTGGGTTGGTGTTTTTTAGTGTAGGGGTTCTAGGATTCCTTGAACTGCATACCATCGATTCTAGGGATTGACTAACCCGATTGTACAACCGACTTAGTCCCCTACTTTTTGAAAGTGATTTTTGAATTTTTGAAAAGAGTTGTGAGATGGGTTGATTTTAGAATAGGTATTCTAGGGCTCTGAACTGTACAGCTCATTAGTTCTAGAACGCTGACTAACCCGACTTAATCCCCTATTTTTTAGGAAAACGGTTTACTTGTATTTATTAAATTTGCAGGGTTACTGAACTGTACAGCTCATTGGCCCTAAAATAATGACCAACCCGGTTGTACAACCGACTTAGCCGTTTATTTAATTTTGCGAGAAAAGTAATTATATTTGAGTTGGAAAAAGACTTAAAAAGTAAATCAGAGGGTGAAAATAGTAAATTTGGGTTTTTATTAATAGCAGGGTGTTGTATAATTATTAAGGGGTGCAATGACGAAAGCCCAGTTCGCATAGGAGGGCCCAGTATGCGAAACTGGGCTTAAGTGAGGGAGGGGTGTATGCATGAATAAGAGGGGTGCATCTAATAATCTGAATATTAAAAAAATTAAAAATAAGAAATAAAAGGAGACGGTATATGAAGAAGGAGCTAACCCTGAGAATGAAAAAAACCCTAAAAAAAACTCATCTCCTCTCCCCTGTTTAATTCAGGCCATGGCAGTAGAGATAGGAAAGGGCGAAAATTCCGCCGGCTTCCACGGTGGGGGCGAGATTAGTGGCGAGGAACTCGCCGGTTTCCTGGGATAGGGCGAGGTAGTGAGAGAAGGAAGAGGAATGGTTTCGGTTCTGGGTGGTGATGGGGGTGGCGCCGGCGACGGGAATCCCGCCGGCGATAACGCGGTAAGCTTCTCTCTTTCTCCCCTGTTCTTCGTTCTTTCTTTGGGTTTTTTTTTCCGTTCTTTATTTTGCTCTTTGCTTCATGAATCGAATTCTGACGTGCATTTTTGTGCTCCTGGGTTCGGTTTTGGTGACAGCCCGTTTGAAGGAAGCTTTGGCGTTAGTGGAATGGTGGGGTTTTTTACGGTTTTGGGGTCGGTTTACTGGGGTGGTTGTTCGGTTTCTAAAGACGTCGCCGGAGCTCTCGCCGGAGAAGATGACCGGAGCTCCGGCGTGCTTAAGGTCAGTGTATTATTCCTTTATTTGTTTGATTTTAAAGCTTTCTCTGGTCTGATTCTCTCCTACCCATTTTGTCTCTGATTATTTACTGGTTTGTTCTTGACTCTTTTTTTTTAATGGATCTGGTTCTCATTTGTTTAAAAAATGTGTATTTTGATTCCCTAGTCACCATAAACGAGTTGCTATATTTTTAGACAACACACAGCACACGAACACATATTAACATGTTTGACAAATCTGGTTTCATACATATGCATATATATTTTTGACATAAACAGATTTATTGACCCGAATATATGTTAACACGTTTTGACAAATCTGAATACACATGCATATATTTTGACACAAACAGATTTATTGAACATATGAAACTTGAACATTATTACATCAATTTCAGAATTAAGAATGCATTGGGTAAGACCTACCTTTATTCCAGCCTCTGTTTTGACTCCTTGTATGCTTGAATGATTGTAACCACGGCAACTGCTGTGCTTTCGAACCGCTTCTGCCGTTACTCAGATTTTAGAACCGTGTCTATTGGATTAGGGTTTCGATGTGAAACTCTAATCCTATTTTTTGGTAATTTCGCGAGTAATTTTTCTCGCTCGATTTGTGTGTGTTTTAGACTCTAGGTTAATCGCTTATTTATAGGTAGAAATTAGGTTTTAGCATTTATTATTTTTAACGTGCTTTTACTCTATTTCAAAGTTGAAACCAAGCCCAATAGCAGTGTAGCGACTTGGAATGTCGCTTGAAACCCCGATTTGCTATTTATTTTTGTATTTTCGGATTTGTTATTTTTGCATTTTTAGTATTTATTTATTTTTGTATTTTTGGACTTATTTGACTCTTAAGTGCTTCTAATTTGTAGTTTAAATTAAGTAGAATTATTTTTGATGTTTTTGGACTCTTAAATACTTTTAAACTGTAAATTAAACTAAATAGAATTTTTTGACATTTTTGGATTGTATATATGCTTAAATGAATTAAATAAACAAAATAAGAATAAAAGTAATAAGAAAATGAAGTCAAGCCAAATACAAAGACGATAACGGGCCGGACTCGACAAACGCTAAAACTAGACCAAAAACCCCAAAATTAACTTGGAATCGCATTATTAAGTCTGAATTTAAACCAAATTTTGAGAAAAAGAATGCCTTTAGGTAGACCTGCTTACGTACGGCTAAACCCAAATACGCAGACTAAATTGAAGAACGCGCGAAAAGATCGATCATTCGCGTGCGTGCTTAATTTAAACAATGGTATCTTGATTTAATTGAACGGGGAGATCGAGATTGGTTCGGGTTGGTAACCGAGACTCTACACTAATATTTCCCATACTCACGCGACTCCGAAACACGCCGCTAGCAAGAAAAAAGAAGACGGACAAAATTGGGGTATAACAGCTGCCCCTCTTTATTAATATTTTACTAGAAAGTGCTGAGCTCTAGAACTTTCGTAGTAGAAATAAGAATAAAGATAAGATAGATGCTAATTTTGTCCGTTTAAGGGGGAAGTGGAAGGTTTGAGAGATAAGAGGGAATGGTTAATGCTTGGCGCATTAACCGAGAGTTGAATGAAGCGGTCAACAAGGATCGAGAAGGAGCACTAAGGCTCTGAAGGACCACTCAGTGGTGTGCGAAGGAGCGATAAGGCTCGAAGGACCTCTCGTGGTCGGAAGGCCGCCTAAGCCTTAATTGAAGGACCATCGGTAGTGCTCAAGGAGCGCAACTAGTTACGGTACTAATTAAAGCGATGCGAGGGGCCTTTATACTCGAAAGCGGCCATGATGGGTCAAGATCGTGTCTAGAATCGATATGTTGACCATGAAGGACGTACACCGTGTCTTAGGCCGACACAACTAGTCCGAAGGACCACGCGGGTCGGAAGGTCCGCCGCTCGACTCGACAAGCGTTTGCGACCCAGGCCACTTAGGGCATCGAAGGAGCGTAGTGCTCGAAGGACCACTCGGGTGCGAGGATCAACTTGGTGATGCGTGATACGATATGAGATCAACGCTTAAAGCGCTGGCATTAGAGGAACAAAATAGGGACTAACACTGATCGTGCTTATCCGGGCACACCTAACAAATGCATCTACCGAGAAAGGGAAAACCAATCTACGTTTGATGAAGCAATTAATGGTGCAAGCAATGATTGGTATCTGGTAGGATGTGGAATGACTTTTTCCTTTTCTCTTTTTGCTTATTGCTTTTCGCTTTTTTGTTTTTTTGTTTTTGTTTTGTTTGTTTTATTATTATTTTTTTATTGAAAAATGATGAATGCCAAATGTGCAAATGAAATGCTCGGGTGCAAATGCTATGGTGCATGAGGTGATGATATGATATGATATGATATGATATGATGTGATATGATATGATATGATATGATATGATATGATATGATATGATGTGATATGATATGATATGAGTGATTGGGGTATAGAAACATTTTTGGTAATGATTTAGAGATGTGAGACTTTAGATGCGAGAAATAGAGGTGAATATTGATCATTCTTTGAAAAGAATAGTTTTGATTCAATACTTCAAGCAATCTCAATGTTGTTATTTCTGATTAATCGATGTGAAAAAGTATTTGCAAGCTCGTTCATTTTCTCTTCCATTTTGATGCCCCATGATGACCGAAGTTATGGCCCACACAACTAAATAAGTGGATTTCCAACATCATATGATCAACTTGTGTTTTTCTCTCTAAAGCATTGTTTTGTGAAGATGTATAGTAGTGCGAATATAGATGAATGAGTCGCTTAACTTGGGGTTCTAAAGACCTAGGGTGTGGACATTTGTGGCACATGAAGGGGTGAATGACAAGTTTTGGGTAAAGTCATGAAAGGTGGGCTTTCCAAGCCAAGAAATGCGGGATTGCCCCAATTTAGACTTGATGATGGTGAGTGAATAACTTGCCCCCTGTCTAGTGATGACAATAACTAGAGGACAGAGGAAATGATGAGCTAGGAATGCCCCGACTTTGGGAGCGAAAGGTGGAAAGCAATGGGCTTCATCTCAACACATGGAGTTTGGTGTTGCCCCATTTATGGTAAGGACAGAACTGCCGACTAGAGTAGCAACATATAGGGTAATGATTTGAGAAATTTCCCTGTATGGCTTTGTTGATGTGGATATAACAAGGGGATGAGATGGGTGTATGGTGAATGTCCCCATTTGTAGGTGGAGTGAAGGGTGATAGGGTTGCCCCACTTGATAACGGGAATTCAGACGGTTGTTTTGGTGAGGTTGTGGAAAGTGCCGGAGTTAGGGTAATGGGTTTTGGAGTTTGTCCGTATGGCAATGGGTGGGTGTGGTATGACACTGCACAAATTTCCCAAGTTCGAATGGAATGGGTGGTGAAAGGGATGCCCCGCTATAGGATATAGGTGACGATCCTAGTATAAACTTTTGGTTACCTTTAAAATGACTCTCAGACTACAATAGTCTTGAGTTTGCTATGATGAAAACTACACTTGGTGATCACTAGACCTTGTCTTAGTATAATCAGAACTTGAATGAATCTTGTGGTGCAAGCCTTTTGATTTTTCTTTTCCTTTGAGTTTTTTTTTTTGAGATATATTTTTTTGAGCAAACATATTGTAAATAAATAAACTTATTTGTCCTAAGATTAAAACTTTGAGAAACAAAAGCAATCGGTCATTGATCGGAATGTGGCCGATGGTTTAGTGATTTATGAGGAAATGATAATTGGGCTCAAGGTAGTGTTTGGGGATTGATGGGACGGATGATTTTTTTTTTTTTGAGCGGTATGATTTGGCTAATGGTTTGTGAAAAGAAGGGTTATTAGGCTCAATGAAGTGTTTGATGATTGATGGGACAAATGATTTGGTGATGT
The DNA here is from genome assembly GCA_020916435.1 of Oxytropis ochrocephala. NCBI lineage: Eukaryota > Viridiplantae > Streptophyta > Magnoliopsida > Fabales > Fabaceae > Oxytropis > Oxytropis ochrocephala. Next base: position 67,580 of record JAJHUT010000068.1, read on the forward strand.
AACTTGGCTAATGGGTGATGATTTATGAAGGAAATGGTTATCGTGCTCAAAGGAGTGTTTGAGGTCTATTGAGACAAGAATTGATGTGTCTCACGGTAGGATGAACTTGTTTAGGGATGTGACTTGACCAAGGGTTTATGAAAGATAGGATATTGAGGACAAGGGAATTGTTTGGGGTTTGTTTCAGACAAGGATCTCTTATGCATTTAATGGCAAGAAGTATCACTCATAATTGTACCACTTTTGCTTTTTCGTGGTTTTTCGATCCTCTTTTTTTATTTCACTTTCTTTTTTGATTTTGATTTTTTCTTTTTCTTTCTTTCGAGCTTTTGATGTGGAATTGATCCTTATCTAGGGTGATTGAAAGGTTTTTAGATTTTGGCTTAAGGTGGGTAGCACGGGTTTTTTTCCGAGGGTATGGGAAGATGGTAAAACTTCATTTCAAATCATGATTGCTCGTTTTCTCAAAAATTAACTTAAGGACAATAATTTATTTACTTTTATATATTTGCTCTTCTTCTTTATTTCTCCCTTTTTTTTATATGCCCTAATTTTTGCTTAGGCCGCTCTTACGAGTTTTCGACCTAACGGGCCTTTTTGAATTTATTATTTTTTTTTGTAAAGGACTTGCACCAAGGGAATACAACGTTGACAAGGTTTTTTAGAGATCACTCATTTGCCCTAGTATGGAGGGTCTAAAGTGTTATTTCACTAGGGGAACCAACTAGAAACGTCAACTATGTACTGATGTGGGGAGTATGTACCTTATGGGTGGTCGGGGTGGGATTAGGCTTTGACAGGGGATGATGGTAAGGTAGGGACGCTAACTGACTCAGACAAAAATAAACACACATGTTACCCAAGTCACTACACAAATGCTTCGCAGAGAGTTAACATTTAAAACATGATAGAAATTTTTATTTTTTTTATGGGCATTTCGGTCATTTATCATGGGATGGAAGAGATGCAACGTTTGGTAAAAAATGTGAGCAAGCTAAAAATTTGAAAAACGGAGTGACTTGAAACACTTTGAGCTTGCAATGAAGTATGACTAAACTCTTTCCAAAAAGAATGATTTATTTCACAAGAATGTCTCACCTCTCATCACAATTTTTTCTAGAGTTATGCTCATTTTTTTTGTAATGCAAGATGTAAGTATGCAAGTGAATGAGTGTGCGAATGAATGTATGTGAAATGCAAATGTAATGATGATGTATGTGAATATATGATTTTATTTATCGCGTCGGGGAATTATAAACTTTTCATTGGAGAGTAAAGTACAAAATTTAATTTTGACTTCAGCGTGGTACGCATTTCTCTCCAAGGTAAAGATTTTTAAATTCTCGTGATCATAAAAGTGCAGTGCACAGCGATAGATGTTTATTTGCCGTATTTTTGTAGTGCAAAGAAAAAGAAAAATGCGTGTGGTATATTTTCTAAAAAGTAGTAAATAATGATTTTTGATTTTTGACTTTTTGATTTTTTAATATTTTTTTGGATAAAAGACGGTATGCGTTAATGTTCGCTTGAATGCAAGGGTGTTAAGCTCCTTTGTGAACCTAGGAAGGTACCTTATGGAGTGGGTCTAAAGTTTCCTTTATAGTGAACCTCACAAGGATGGTTCTAAAGAATCCTACACATGGTTCCTAGAGCCAAGGACTCCAATCAAGAACATCGACCCCAACAATAGGCAAGCTATTAGGGAGGATAGCATCCTCAAAAGGAATCAAACTCTAGGTGAGATTTTCGTGACCACCCAACGAGACGTACGTCCCGCAGGCCATCACTACGCAATCTCGTTCTAACTTAGGTTTATGCTCGAGTCCGGGTATAGGACCTTTCTCACAAGTGTGTGATGTGTAGAAGTGAAGTGTGTGTAGGAGCGATCTAAAAAACAACCCAAAAGCTGCAAGCAGACAAACAAACGTATATACAAAATATCGTCTTCTATCCTAGAGTTTATATATAACATAAAAATATAATATGCAAAGAATAATAATAATAATAAATAAATAAATAAATAAAGGGAAGGGTAAGAATTAAGTTAATCCTAAATAATTAGACTAGGTTTTGACTCTCTAAAAAGTTAAGTCCCCAGTGAAGTCGCCAGCTGTAGCGACCGAAAAATCCGGGAAAGGATTCTTCGAAAGGTTCTTAGGAAGCCGCCACCGAAATTCTAGTTTAAGGGCAAATTCGGAAAATCCCTTTAGGTTTTAGGACAAGACATTGTTAGGGTTCGGGAGTCGTTATGTGTGGGGAAGGTATTAGCACCCCACGACATCCATTGTCTAATTATTTAAGATTTATTTAATAATTACCCTTTTTATTTATGGAGAAAAAGACTTATTTAAGTTTTTGGTTTTTAGTGCTTGACAAGAGTTGAGTCTTGCTCCTACGCACTCCGGATGCAATGGAGGAATCAAAGCTACGTAGTTCTTCCGAAAAAGTTTGTGGGTTGGTGTTTTTTTAGTGTAGGGGTTCTAGGATTCCTTGGCTGCATGCTGACTCATCGATTCTAGGACGACTAACTTGGATTGTACAACCGACTTAGTCCCCTACTTTTTGAAAGTGATTTTTGAATTTTTGAAAAGAGTTGTGAGATGGGTTGATTTTAGAATAGGTATTCTAGGGCTCCTGAACTGTACAGCTCATTAGTTCTAGAACGCTGACTAACCCGACTTAATCCCCTATTTTTTAGGAAAACGGTTTACTTGTATTTATTAAATTTGCGGTGGTTACCGAATCAGATGACTCATTGGTCCTAAAATAATGACCAACCTTGGTTGTACAACCGACTTGGCCGTTTATTTAATTTTGCGAGAAAAGTAATTATATTTGAGTTGGAAAAAGACTTAAAAAGTAAATCAGAGGGTGAAAATAGTAAATTTGGGTTTTTATTAATAGCAGGGTGTTGTATAATTATTAAGGGGTGCAATGACGAAAGCCCAGTTCGCATAGGAGGGCCCAGTATGCGAAACTGGGCTTAAGTGAGGGAGGGGTGTATGCATGAATAAGAGGGGTGCATCTAATAATCTGAATATTAAAAAAATTAAAAATAAGAAATAAAAGGAGACGGTATATGAAGCAGGAGCTAACCCTGAGAATGAAAAAAACCCTAAAAAAAACTCATCTCCTCTCCCCTGTTTAATTCGGCGCCGCGGCTAGAGATAGGGAAGGGCGAAAATTCCGCCGGCTTCCACGGTGGGGGCGAGATTAGTGGCGAGGAACTCGCCGGTTTCCTGGGATAGGGCGAGGTAGTGAGAGAAGGAAGAGGAATGGTTTCGGTTCTGGGTGGTGATGGGGGTGGCGCCGGCGACGGGAATCCCGCCGGCGATAACGCGGTAAGCTTCTCTCTCTCTCCCCTGTTCTTCGTTCTTTCTTTGGGTTTTTTTTTTCGTTCTTTATTTTGCTCTTTGCTTCATGAATCGAATTCTGACGTGCATTTTTGTGCTCCTGGGTTCGGTTTTGGTGACAGCCCGTTTGAAGGAAGCTTTGGCGTTAGTGGAATGATGGGGTTTTTTACGGTTTTGGGGTCGGTTTACTGGGGTGGTTGTTCGGTTTCTAAAGACGTCGCCGGAGCTCTCGCCGGAGAAGATGACCGGAGCTCCGGCGTGCTTAAGGTCAGTGTATTATTCCTTTATTTGTTTGATTTTAAAGCTTTCTCTGGTCTGATTCTCTCCTACCCATTTTGTCTCTGATTATTTACTGGTTTGTTCTTGACTCTTTTTTTTTAATGGATCTGGTTCTCATTTGTTTAAAAATGTGTATTTTGATTCCCTAGTCACCATAAACGAAGTTGCTATATTTTTAGACAACACACAAACTACACGAACACATATTAACATGTTTGACAAACTGGGTTTCATACATATGCATATATATTTTTGACATAAAATGCATTTATTGACCGAATATATGTTAACACGTTTTGACAAATCTGAATACACATGCATATATTTTGACACAAAGCAGATTTATTGAACATATGAAACTTGAACATTATTACATCAATTTCGAATTAAGAATGCATTGGGTAACACCTACCTTTATTCCAAACCTCTGTTTTGACTCCTTGTATGCTTGAATGATTGTAACCACGGCAATCTGCTGTGCTTTCGAACCGCTTCTCGCCGTTACTCGATTTTAGAACTGGTGTCTATTGGATTAGGGTTTTGATGTGAAACTCTAATCCTATTTTTTGTAATTTCGCGCGATAATTTTTCTCGCTCACGATTTCTGTGTGTTTTAGACTCTAGGTTAATCGCTTATTTATAGGTAGAAATTAGGTTTTAGCATTTATTATTTTTAACTGTGCTTTTACTCTATTTCAAAGTTGGAACCCAAGCCCAATAGCGGTATAGTGACTTGGAATCTTCGCTTGAAACCCCGATTTGCTATTTATTTTTGTATTTTCGGATTTGTTATTTTTGCATTTTTAGTATTTATTTATTTTTGTATTTTTGGACTTATTTGACTCTTAAGTGCTTCTAATTTGTAGTTTAAATTAAGTAGAATTATTTTTGATGTTTTGGACTCTTAAATACTTTTAAACTGTAAATTAAACTAAATAGAATTTTTTGACATTTTTGGATTGTATATATGCTTAAATGAATTAAATAAACAAAATAAGAATAAAAGTAATAAGAAAATGAAGTCAAGCCAAATACAAAGACGATAACGGGCCGGACTCGACAAACGCTAAAACTAGACCAAAAATAAAAGAAATGGGCGCGTTAACTAAAACCCCAAAATTAACTTGGAATCGCATTATTAAGTCTGAATTTAAACCAAATTTTGAGAAAAAGAATGCCTTTAGGTAGACCTGCTTACGTACGGCTAAACCCAAATACGCAGACTAAATTGAAGAACGCGCGAAAAGATCGATCATTCGCGTGCGTGCTTAATTTAAACAATGGTATCTTGATTTAATTGAGCAGGAGATCGAGATTGGTTGGGTTGGTAACCGAGACTCTACACTAATATTTCCCATACTCACGCGACTCCGAAACACGCCGCTAGCAAGAAAAAAGAAGACGGACAAAATTGGGGTATAACACTTGTGTTAAGAGACTCACCCTAGCTGCTTTTATGTTGCTTCTCATGTCGGCAACTTGCGGTACACATGAGTGATAGTTGTGCCTAGCTCAAGTCGGTCGGTTGTATCCGCTCCAGTCGTGTAACACTTTGGGTTGGGGCCGAGTAGATTTTAGTGCTTCTTATGCCGATCTTGTGTACTTTACGCTAGATAGTCTTTTGAACTAAAACTATCACATTTTGTTGTAACTTTTTACTATGTATTATGACTTGATGTCTTCTCGCCGAGGTGCCTTATGTTATGGGCTTAGACCACTTTTGCCGATGTGATGCGCATGATTACATGTTTAGTATAATCTTTGTGCATTTGTTTGAACTTAATTGAATTTCTGTTTTTCCTTTTAAATCATCAAATGTAGCCTCCTTTGAGTGGAATTTTGAAACTCGATTTTAATTTAGTAGATCGAATTGATTAGATAAGGGGTGTTACATTGTTGGTATCGAGCATAAGTTCGGTCTTGTCCAGACCAAGTATTGAGTCTAAGTGTCTTAAGCCTCGAGTCTTAGGCTCGTTCTAAACCGATTCTTGATTGTGTAATCGGTGAAGTAAGAATGGCTAGAAGAATTTGGAAGAGATGATCTTTGCTATAGCTAGCTGCGTTGGAGGCGATGTCAAATGCTATGGGAATCGACCTCGGCAGAATGCCGATGATCTTTGGAGCTCGTGAGGCTCGCTACTTTCCGGAGGAGAATCCTCCTACCTTCAGGGGAGGTATGATCTCGATGGGGCTCTAGCATGGTTGAAAGAAATAGAGAGAATTTTCAGAGTGATGGATTGCACCGATGAGCAAAAAGTGAGGTTTGGGACTCATATGCTCATTTGAGGAAGCCGACGATCAGTGGTGGCTTTGAGTTCTTCCAAGATTGGAAGCTGCAGAGGAGGAGATCACATGGTAGAATTTTAAGAAAGAGTTCATGAGGAAGTACTACCCCGAAGATGTGAGAGGAAAGAAAGAGATGGAATTCTTGGAGCTCAAACAAGGTAACATGACCGTGTCGGAGTATCTTTCGCCAAGTTTTCCGAAGTGATAAAGTTTTACCCCATTACACTAGACCGACTGCAGAGTTCTCCAAGTGTATCAAGTTTGAGAACGGTTTGAAGCCTGAGATCAAGCAGGCAATTGGGTATCAAAGGATAAGGGTGTATTCCGAGTTGGTGGACAGTTGTAGAATTTATGAAGAAGATAGTGTGGCTACTAGCCGAGCTGGGAAAGATAAGACTTTTCAACCTCAGTATCGTTGGAAACCTTACGACCATTCTGGTGGTAGAGGAGGGGGAATTCCGCAGGAGAGGAAAGCCTAGTAGGGAGACGCTCCGCTATTCTCGACTGTTACAAGTGTGGATTGCACTGGGCACAAGCGCGAAGGAGTGCAAGGCTGAGGTGAAGAGGTGTTATAGATGTGGCAAGGAGGGCCACCTATCTGCTGAGTGTGGGCGAAAGGAGATAGTCTGTTTCAATTGTGGAGAGATGGGGCACATCAGTCCCAAGTGTCCAAAGCCAAGCAAGAGAGAGGCGTGGGAAAGTGTTTGCATTAGTTGGGTCCGAGGTAGAGAACGAAATCGCAGTGTACGTGTTATATCAGCGGTGTTCCTCTAGTTGCAATTATAGATATCTTGGCGCAACTCATTCCTTCATTTTACGCCATGTGTGCTAATAGACCGAGTTTAGTGTTGTCTTCATTGGTAAGGAGATGGTCATTGACACTCCGGCTGGGGTTCGATGACTACCTCTCTGGTATGTTCGAAGTGCCCATCGATCGTATTCGGCGAGGACTTCACCGTTAACTTAATTTGTTTACCACTAGAGGAATGGACGTCATCCTTGGTATGGGTGGTTGGTAGACAACCATGTTCATATCAATTCATTGTTGAGAGATCGGTTAGTTTTCCCGCTACCTGAGGTGAAGGAATCGACTTTACTTCTGCTAGACAAGTGCGCAAGTTGTTAGGAGAAGGGGTTACTCTGTTTGCATTATGGGCGTCATTAATGATGAGAGAATCAAGTCAAGATTGAAGATCCGCCCGGTGGTTAGAGAGTTTGCCGAGGTGTTTCTGAAGAAATTCGATGTGCCACTGAGAGAGAGATCGAGTTCACCATAGAATTGATTCTCGAACAAGACCGGTGTCTATGGCACCTTATAGGATGTCCGCATCCGAGCTGTCCGAAAGTGAAGAAGCAGTTGGAAGAATTGCTAGAAAGGAAATTCGTGAGACCGAAGCGTGTCACCGAAGTGGGGAGCACTGTGTTGCTAGTGAAGAAGAAAGATGGAAGCATGAGGTTGTGCGTGGACTACTGAGCGGTTGAACAAGGTTACAATTAAGAACAAGTATCCACTACCAAGAATTGACGATTTGATGGATCAATTAGTGGGTTCTCGGGTATTTTCAAGATTGATTTGAGGTCGGGCTACCATCAAATCAAAGTGAAGGACGAAGAGCGTACCAAAGAGCGGCTTTTAGAACTCGGTATGGACACTACGAGTACTTAGTAATGCCATTCGATGTCACTAATGCTCGTGGGTATTCATGGAGTATATGAATCGTGTTTTCCATGAGTACTTAGATCGGTTTGTGGTAGTGTTCATAGACGATATCTTGGTCTACCCAAGTCGGCGAGAAGAGCATGTCGAGCACTTCCTGGGGTAGTCTTTGAAGGTTCTCGAAGGAGAAGAAGGCTGTATGCGAAGCTATCCAAGTGTGAGTTTTGGTTGAGGAAGTGAGTTTCCTAGGCCATGTGATTTCCAAAGATGGGATTGCGGTGGACCCTTCAAAGATTGAAGTTGTGTTGAAGTGGGAGACACCTAAGTCACCACCAAGTGAGGAGCTTCGTGGGGTTAGCCGGTTACTACTGAGAAGATTCATTGAGGTTTCTCCAAATTGGCGTTGCCATTAACCCAATTGACATGTAAAGATAGGGCTTTTCGTATGGGATGACCGATGCGAAGAGAGTTTCAAGAGTTGAAGAGGAGATTGACAACGTCGCCGATCTTGACGTTGCCTAATCCAGAGGATCCTTTTGTGATCTATTGTGATGCATCTAAGTTAGGTTTGAGCTGTGTGCTGATGCAAGAAGGTAAAGTAGTGGCGTACGCTTCAAGGCAACTGAAGACTCATGAGAAGAATTACCCCACTCATGATTTAGAGCTAGCTGCCGTAGTGTTTGCATTGAAGATATGGAGGCATTACCTTTATGGTTCGAGGTTCGAGGTGTTTAGTGATCACAAGAGTTTGCAGTACTTGTTTGATCAGAAGGAATTGAATATGAGGCAGAGGAGATGGTTGGAGTTATTGAAGGACTATGACTTGGTCTGAACTATCACCCAGGGAAGGCCAATGTTGTAGGCGATCGGTTGAGTAGGAAATCTCTGCATATGTCATCGATGATGGTAAAGGAGCTGGATTGATTGAAACAGTTTAGAGATTTGAGCCTAGTATGTGAAGTAACACCTCGGAGTGTTAAGTTGGGGATGCTGAAGATCACCAATGAGTTCATGGTTAGTATAAGGGAAGCACAGAAGGTTGATGTGAAGTTGGTTGATGTGTTTGTGAGAGTTGGCCGAGCTGATAACAAAGATTTTGAGTTGGATGCGCAAGGATTGTTGAGGTTCAGAGGTCGGATATGTATACCTGATGATGAGGAGATCAAGAAGGCAATTCTGGAGGAGTGTCACAGAAGTCGGTTGAGTATCCATCCAGGAGCTACGAAGATGTATCAAGACTTGAAGAAATTATTCTGGTGGCAAGGAATGAAGAAGGATGTAGCTCGTTTCGTCTATGCTTGTTTGACTTGCCAGAAGTCAAAGGTGGAGCACCGAAGTTTCGGCGCAGGTTGATGCAACCGTTGCATATTCCGAATGGAAGTGGGACATCATTTCCATGGACTTTGTGCTTAGGGTTGTCGAGGACAACAAGAGGTTTGACACCATTTGGGTGATTGTTGATAGGTCGACAAAGTCATCACACTTTATTCCTATTAACATCACATACCCAAAGGCCGAGGTTAGCGAGTAAATTTATATCAATGTCATTGTGAAGCTTCATGGAATCCCCTTTGAGTATTGTATCGACAGAGATCCAAGGTTTACTCGAATTTTGGAAGAGTTTGCAAGAGGCGTTGGGTTCCAAGTTGCGTTTGAGCTCGGCAGATACCATCCTCGATCGATGGTCAATCCGAGAGGACTATCCAAATCCTTAGAAGATTTATTGAGAGCTTGTGTGCTCGAGCAAGGAGGTGCGTGGGATTCGTATCTACCATTGATAGAATTCACTTACAACAATGATCATCATTCAAGTATTGGAATGGCACCATTTGAAGCATTGTATGGCAGTAGGTGTAGGACTCCCACGTTGGCATGAAAGCAGAGAGAGGGTTGTGTTAGGACCCGAGTTGGTTAGAGAGACTACCGAGAAGGTTAAGATGATCGAGAGAGAAGATGAGGCGCCACAAAGCGCATGGTAAGAGTTACCATGACAAAAGGAGGAAAGACTTAGAATTTCAAGCCGGCGACCATGTATTCCTTAGAGTCACCCCGTGATGGAGTTGGACGAGCTCGAGGTCCAAGAAATCGTCACCTCGTTTCATTGGACCCTATCAAATCTTGGAGAGAGTTGGGAAGGTGGCGTCATCGAATTGCATTGCCACCCAATCTGTCAAATTTGCACGATGTGTTCCATGTATCTCAATTGAGGAAGTATGTTCCTGACCCGTCCCATGTCATTCAAATGGATGATGTGCAAGTGAGAGACGACCTCACTGTGGAGACAATGCCGATCGTAATTGAAGACCGAGAAGTAAAGACCCTTGGGGAAAAGAAATCAAGTTGGTGAAGGTGGTTTGGGTAGGAGCCGTTGGTGAGCATGCTACTTGGGAGCCTAGAGAGCAAGATGAAGGAAGCCTATTCCGAAGTTTGTTTGATTGAGGTAAGATTCCGAGGACGTAATCTCCTAAGTAGGGGAGGGTTGTAACACCCCAAAATAATTCAATTAATTGACTTAGTTGAGTTATTAAGGGTTTGCAACATTTTACTTTTAAGTCAAGTAATTCATTAAGTGAAGGTTAAGCATGTGTGGCATTTTAGGAAAATGTCTAAGTTAGGAAAGGGTGTGGGTAGAAGAAGCCCACGGCCTAATAAGGCCAAGGCCTCATTTAAGTCCCTTAGGACATGTTAAATGGTGCCTTCGTAGGAGACCATTGACATTGTTCCAAAAATAGTCAAAGTTACCAAATTAAGAAAGTAGAGAGAAGTGAGACTTAGAGAGAAGGAAGAGAACCGAAGGGAGAACCAAGAGAAAAAGGGAAGAGTGAGCTGAATCTTGAAGGATTCCTAGAAGTGCTAGTGAAGAGGGTGTGTCTACGGTTGTGATCAGGTTAGGGGGCTCTTTTAATCCTTGTAATGTTTTGTGTTTGGTAGTATTTTGGTGTGAGTGGTTACGATCACCTTGCATGTGTGTTTTATGTGTTGTTCATAACGTGTTTTCTTTGTGTTTTGCTCTTTCTTTGTGATTTGTGGTGAGAGTAACGATGGTGGATCGGTTGGGAAAGAGAGAGAGAGTGTAACACTCTCTCTGCTCGTGTGGTACTGAAGAGAGCATTGTGCATGGTGAGGCATCGTGAGTGTGAATCGGTGTAGTGTGAAGAAAATGAGTTTGCATGTAGAGTTAGGGAGAGGATCGGAGCCAATGGAGTGAGTATCCGAGTGTGCATGAGTGTGGTGATGCTTTGGAAATGGGTTGCATGTTGGGTTTAAGTAAAGAAACAGAGTAAACCAAGCAAGTCTTCATGAGCAGAGTGAGAGAAACCGAAGTTGAGGAAGTCAACGCCTAGAGTGTCTTAGTGTTGAGAGTCCATTGGTGAGTTTGAGGAGAGTATGTGTCTAAACACCATTAGCGAGGGTAGGGACGCATAAACCGAAGTGTAGGTGTTTCGCCTTAAGGTTACCGAGGTGTAGAGGGAGTGAACCGAAGTCCTCAGGCCGAGGTAGCGTCACCGAGGTGAAACGCCCAAATGCCTAAGTGTAGGTGAACTGAACCAGGGAATGCCGAGAAGTGAATCCCAATGAGTTAGACGATTTTAGTGTAAGGGAGCGCGTAATTGTGAGTAAGTCACCGAAGTGAGGGTTTGCGTGTAACATGCCGAGGTGCCAAAGCTGAGCTAGGTGCCGAGGTGATGTAGAATACCGAGTTGGAGTAGTTAGCCGAGGTACACACATAGTGTGCCGAAGTGATGTTAGCGCCAATGTTGCCTAGCACATTGTGGGGACGCCATCGTGAGTGCTATTTTAGCACCAAATGTGCATAAGTAAGGGAGCGATAGAGTCCATTTTGGTCCTTAGGTGACATTTTGGTCCCTAAGTGTCGTTGCGGTCCTCGGTGTGACAATTAGTCCACCATGGAGTCCGAGGTGATTCGAGAGGTCGGTTGTAGGTCCTAGGGTGATTCTACTAGGTGTAGTAAGGTCGTCGACCTTAGCATTGTGATGATGTTCAGATGGTGTGGACGTCGGTGTGAGCGACGAGTAGAGCGGCGGAGTAGAGCACGCGAGTAACGACGGTGAGCAGCGGTGTAAGCATTCACATGCGTTATGATTGATTGGTGTGTGATTGCATTTGTCATGAAGTCACATGTTCATGTGCATATAACGACGGAGGAGGTTTCGGCCTCAATGTGGTAGGACTTGGTCTCCATATCAATTAACGCCGGAGTAAATAACGCAGCGAGAGCCGATAAAGCTAAATAACGACGGTGGAGGTACCTCATTGCATAATGCCCGTGGTTGGGTTGCATACATGCATACATTTCATAATTTAATGTGTTTTTGGTGATTGAAAATTGTTGTGGTTATTTGAACTATCGGTGAGTGGTCGTATTAATGAACCGAGGTGCTTTAGTGCTATCTCTAACCTTAAGCTTCTTAACATTATATTACTTGTGTTAAGAGACTCACCCTAGCCGCTTTTATGTTGCTTCTCATGTGTCGGCAACTTGCGGTACACATGAGTGATAGTTGTGCCTAGCTCAAGTCGGTTGTGTTCGCTCCTGGTCGTGTAACACCTTTGGGTTCAGCCGAGTAGATTTTAGTGCTTCTTATGCCGATCTTGTGTACTTTCGCTAGATAGTCTTTTGAACTAAAACTATCACATTTTGTTGTAACTTTTACTATGTATTATGACTTGATGTCTTACTGGCCGAGGTGCCTTATGTTATGGGCTTAGACCCTTTTGCCGATGTGATGCACATGATTACATGTTTAGTATAATGCTGTGCAGCTGTTTGAACTTAATTGAATTTCTGTTTTCCTTTTTAAACCATCAAATGCAGCCCTCCTTTGAGTCGAATTTTGAAACTCTGATTTTAATTTAGTAGATCGAATTGATTAGATAAGGGGGTGTTACACAGTAACTACCAACTATCCCCACTGGCGCGGTTAGTCGGGTGAGTGCTTGTTGCTCCACATAATCCGGCCTCGCTATTCCGCTTGAACTTCAACTGCTCCCATGTTCTATCTTTGCGCCACGTACTGCCTTCCAAGTAATGCCCATCCTGCCTCGGCCACATGATGGCTCGGCTGCTCTAGCCTTCTTTAGGTAATGGCTTAGGTAATCCGAGCCACCTCGACCTTGGTACTCTATAGGGTGTGGCGGTTACTTTCCTTCGGCTTGGCTCATTGCCCTCAAGTGTAGCCTTCCCTTGGGGGTTCTGAATTTCTATATGCTCCGAGGAACACCTCTTGACTTCACTCTTTGCCTTCATATCGTAACTCTTTTTCCTCTCTTAGTCCTCGGCCAACGACTTATTTATTTTTGGGTGTTAACAGGATGATATAAATTTCAGAGACTTTAAATTGCTATAACAAATTTAAAACATATCATTTAGCATACAACCAAACTTCAATTAGATAATGAATAATAACACGTGGGGTACCAACCTTCGATCCAAGTTCCCGAAGAAAGGTTCTTATTTTACTTGCTTATTAGTTTTTACTGCTAGCGACTTGCTCCCTCCGTCTTTGAATAACTCTTGCTTTTTTTGAATTTTAGGTGGGTCAAACTAAATCAAGAAAAATGCTAAAACTTTGCCCAATCTAACAAAGTACTAAGCTTAGGCTCAGTCTAACAGAAAGATGTCCAAAAGAAACCAACCAACATTGACGTTCCTAAAGCGATATTAGTCTCGAAGTAATTGGGCTCGAGACTTGCAAACTTTACCTACTATCTACTATTGCGCTAACAGCAAAGACACGCGAACTAAAAAAGTGACCGTAGTAATACAAAGGACGCGAACAAAATTGGGGTATAAGAAACAGTCCTTGACGTATGTCGAATAGGTTCCGAGCTTGACCTCCTTCTTTTTGTTGGCCGAGAACTGTTGGACGAACATTGTTATACCCCAATTTTGTCCAAGTTCTTGTTAATTATATTTTAATTTATTAAGTCGCATATTCAGTTTGGTCTTTGTTTTATTCAACACAAAATAATATGTCAAAAAATTAATAAAAATCAAAATTAAAAAATATTAGCTTTACAACCCTTAAAAAAATGTCCAAAAGTCCCAAAAAGTACAAAAAAATAATATTTTAAGATACACAAAAAACGGAATCCGAAAATAATTAAAAAAATACAAAATAAACACAGCTCTAGCCCAAATAACAGTTGGGTTTGGATCTTCAGGCTCTCCCAAAACCCTAATCTTCCTCTCCAAGCATTTGAAAAATAAACCAAATCAGGGTAATCAAACATTAATTGCTAAAACCTAATTCTCAAATATAAATAGGCAGTCTGCCTCAGTCAAAAGGAAGACAACAATTAGATTGCAAAAATCACCTCAAATGGATTGGGATTCAACATCAGAATCCTAATCCAATGAGATACACATATTCAAACTTTTGGGTTCAAAAAGTAGGTCAAGAAAAGAGAAGCACTCAAACAAGAAAAGATAGCAGCAATCAAATACAACAGTATTAGCATAGCAAACAGGAGACCCTTCAGAAGCTGGAGTTTAGGTTGGTTTTTTTTTTGTATTCTTAGATCTGAAACATTGAAAATATACGCTTGTGATTTTTCTTTTATTTCATTTGTTTTATAAAAAATAGATTTGAAGTGTTTCTTTTCATTTTTTTAGTTATATCTCGTTTCTTAAAACTAATTTGTTTTTTATAATAAAAAAATGCTTAAAAAAATGGTATAGGGAGTGATACTCAAAAGTTAGAAGTAGATGAGAAAAATAGGAATTAACAAAAAAACGAAAATTAATAAAGGTGTGGTGAAATTAGAGTTCCATGTTTTTAGCACTTGCCTCATATAACATAACAATTAATATGTATTTATTTTAATTTAAACCCCGATTTTTTTTACACCCTATTTCTCTCTCCGCATCCCATGATTTTCGCTTCACTCTCTCTCTAATGGAGGGCTGGCGACTCTGAGAGATTGAAGGAGGTAAAATTAGGGTTCTAAAACCCTTTTACTCATTTTACATGTGTTCTTTAATTGGTTTCTTATATTTTTATTTAATCAGATTTATTTTTAGGACTTACACCCCTTCTTTTCAATCCAACTCCCTAGGTTCATCTTTTATTTCTTCTTTGCAAATCAGCACCCACAAACAAAAACGTTACTGGGCCTACTTAACACACCCTCCTTTTAATTATACCACTTCCTGCGACTAACAACACCCCCTTTTTTGCAATCTTTCCCTTTTTCTCATTTTTTTCTTTAATTCTTTTTAACTCAAATGCTTTCACATTAAATCAAAAACAACAATTAAATATTTTTCTCTCAAAATTAAGTAAACGACTAAGTCGGTTGTACAACCGGGTTAGTCATCATCCTAGGACCAATGAGCTGTACAGTTCAGTAATCCTAAAAACTCATAAAATATAACTAAACCATTTTTCCCAAAAATAGGGGACTAAGTCGGTTGTACAACCGGGTTAGTCAGCATTCTAGGACGAGTGGGTTGTACAGTTCAAGAGTCCTAGAACACCTATTCTAAAACCAACCCACCTCACATCAAACCAATTTCTCTCAAAAACTCAAAAAATCATTTTCAAAAAGTAGGGGACTAAGTCGGTTGTACAACCGGGTTAGTCAGCGTTCTAGGATCAGTGAGTTGTACAGTTCAAAGAGTCCTAGGACCCCTACACTAAAAAACATCAACCAACAAACCTTTTTCAGGAAGAACTACGTAGCTTTGATTCCTCCATTGCATCCGGAGGTACGTAGGAGCAAGAGTCTCCTCTCGTCAAGCTCTAAAAACTAAAATTTTAATTAAGTTTTTTTCTCTATAAATAAAAGGGTAAAATATTAATAAAGTATAACTAACTAGACTAAGGATGTCGTGGGGTGCTAATACCTTCCCCATGCATAACGACTCCCGAACCTTTAAACTTGCCTTATCCTAAAACTAAAGGGATTTCCCGAATTTTGCCCTTAAACTAGAATTTCGGTGGCGGCTTCCTTTCGAACTTTGAAGAATCATTTCCCGGATTTTTCGGTCGCTACAAACATGCTTGCTAGATCTTCAAATCTTGTGACCAACCATGTGGGGAGACCTTTGAACCACTTGAGGGCAACATCTGCCAGTGTTTCCGCGAACATTTTACAGCTTATGGCGTCCTTATCGTCGCTGATGAACTTTTGGGTTTGAAAGGGATCGACGTGGCTTTGGGGGTCTCCCGTGCCGTTGTAGCTCCCGACAGCGGGTTCTCTGAATCTGGGTGGTAACTCCACTACTCAGATCTCCACCATAAATGGTTGGAAAGCTCCCAATGGAGTTCGGGTGGCATCCAGTATCTGGGTCAATCTTCTCATGTCCGTCAGTTGCTCTTGTAATTGCGCCTCTCTTGGCTCTAGGGCTTGGGAGCAAATTAGTTGTTCCTCATTTCTTTCCTGCTGCTTAGCATTCTGGGTTTGTAGGAGCTGGACTGCCACCAACATCTCCTTCATCCTCGGATCAGCGTTGTTGGTGTGGCCATTGGTTTCATTTGGATAACAACTCCCAATGGCACCATTTCGGTGGTTGCCATTATCAAGTGATTAGAAAACTTTTTGATGTGTGAGGCGTGGGAGACAATTTATCGGGCCCCACAGTGGGCGCCAATGTTACTAACTATTTCTGACGAGGGACATGGACCAAACACAATGATTATTTGAATAACGTTAATATCATTAATAATCAACTAAAATGATAAGGAACAAGAAGAGTATGGAGAGAATGGGATTCAGGATCCTTTTATTGGATCCTTTTATTGGCCTCAGTGGGCTGCTTATATAGTACAATCACATTAATTACTATTCATTACACATTATGGCCGATTCGACCGTTGCAAGACAGACAAAAGTAAAATCAAGGATTCCATTAATAACTGTGTTGATTGCCATTATGGAGGTCTAACCGAGCAGATCTGAGAGGGAAAATGATAGCGAGGAGGATTCTACTTCCTTCAGCTGAGCAGAGAGGAGGTCGAGCTCCTAAATATACCGGCCAGTCCGGTTGGGAACACTTCGCGTTTTAGGGAGCCCGCCACTGAGGTGTATGAAAATTCGGGTGAACCCCACAACCATGTTGCGGCGTTGCAAACCCAAATGTTCATTAATTGAGGGGACAACGCAAACAATTGAAAAATATTCACAGGGATACTAAAGGACGTGGTATTAAGTTGCTCTATCGGTGTATGACAGTTTGTGACCTTCATCAAAACTTCATGATTAGACTAGGCATGCATGCATATAGGCTCACATCACATTAGGCAAAGGATACTTGATGCATAGGTGGGGGTAGGAGACCGCTGCAAACAAAGCATTGAGGGCCAGTCTTCATATGATGTTGTTGTAGAAGGATGACGCTTTGATTACCATATACTTCAATACCAGGGTTTTGGCATCGCCCTTCTCTCCAACGTGGTGCGAAGGTCCAAGTAGCCACAGGCCGCAACCTGTTATCCAAAGAACCTCACCAAGGTGTCGGGGATAGTCTTTCAACATGTTTGACGGGAGTTTGAACTCTTCAAAGCATTTTCTGTAGATCACGTTTGTGGAGCTGCCTCTATCTACCAGGACCCTTGCTATCCTGAAACCGCTGGTGGTGACTGAGATTACTATTCGGTCATTAGCATGGGGACGGACCCCATTGAAGTCCTGGATGTCGAAGGATATTCCTGGGTACTCCTGGACAACAAACCATCAGTATTACTGACCGACATGATTGACTTTACATACCTTCTTCTCGATGATTGGCTGGCTCCTCCACCTGAGAATCCCTTGGCGATGAAACCGGCCAGTCCTTTGTTATCGCTCTCGTGCTTGGTCTCTTATTTAATACTCCTTCGGGTCTTTCCATCACCGGTCTCTTACCCGTGGTTTGCGTTGCCTTTTCGGCGCTTTCCATCTCTTGCTTCATTGTTCTTCGCAAACTTTTTGAGATGTTCTACTTGGATTAGCTGTTCTAGCTACTGTTTAGAGTCCAATAATCATCAGTTGTATGTCTGTTCATCCTGTGGTACCTGTAATAAGAATCGGGGTTCCTGCCCATGGTTCCTATGAAAGGAGTGGGTCTCATAGTCGTTCCATCATGCAAAAAGTTGACTAGGTGTAATACCCCAATTTTGTCCGTCCTTTAACTTGAGCCAATTTCAATCATCGAGCTCAACTAAATCGAAATACCGCTGTTTAAATTAAGCAGGCACACGAATGATCGATCTTTTCGTGTGTTCTTCAATTTAATCTTCGTATTTGGGTTTAGTCGTACATAAGTAGTGTTTTTAGTTAATGAGCTCATTTCTTCTATTTGAGTCTCGTTTTAGCGTATTCGTCTAGTCTGGCCCGTTCTCGTCTTTGTGTTTGGCCAGACTCTTTTTATTATTATTATTTCTATTTTGTGCAGTTAATTTATTTTGAGCATATGTATATAGTCTAAGATTTCAAAAATTCTATTTAGTGTTATTTAAAATTTAAAAGTGTTATATAATCCAAAAATGTCAAAAAAAAATCTATTTAATTTTTATTACAAACTAGAAGTGTTCAAATGTCCAAATGTCTAAAAAACACAAAAAATAATAACAAAAAATATACAAAAGTAAATAAATTCGAAAATACAAAAAATAATAAATGGCAAAGCAGCAAGAAGAAATATGGGGTTCCAAAGTTTGCTCTCCAAGTCTTTGGGCTTGGATCCGCACTAAAAGAGTCAAAACCCAGTCAAAACAATTAATGACTAAACCTAGAATTTTAATATAAAAACAGGATCAGACATCAGTCAAAGGGACACGATTTTCGAGGTAAACAGCACCAAAAAAACTATTAGGGTTTTACACTGAAACCCTAATCACCTAAACAGATTGTTTAGATCTGAGCAGTCAAAAAAAAGGGGTGAGCAGTAGCTGTCAAGAAAAACCAACAGTAGCAACAGCATAGATCTCGTGTTTATCCTTCTTTTTCAGAACAAATTGAAAATCAGGTTGGTTTTGTTTCTGACAGTTTTAGACACAAAAAATGTAGAATACATTTGTTTAGCATATTTTTTTTTTTTTAGATCTGCTTGACTATACTTTACTTCGTTTTTATGTTCTGTTGGTGTATATGAGTCAAATGTGATGAGTGAACATATAAACAACCAATCAAACTCAAGAACAGTCAAACCAGAATAAGAATGGGTAGAAAAGAATCAGACCAGAGAAAGCTTTAAAATCAAACAGAACCAAAAATAAGAAAACTCACCTCCGGTGACCCTCCGGTCGTCCTCTCCGGCGAACTCTCCGGCGAACTCATACCAAACAGAATCAGCCACCATCACCCCATCCCACCACCGTCACCTAACCACCACAGCCACCCCAAAACTGAACCCCCAGCCGTCGTCACCACCACCGCAACCACACAAACGACCCAAAACCGTCACCTAACACCCCAAATCGAATCAGTGACAGATCGGAGGAGAGTACGAGAGGAAAAAATGCAAAAAGCCAGAAAAACCAAAAAAACGAACCTGGAGTTGCTTCCGGCCCTCAACGGCCGGCCCTTCACGAACGCAGGCGACCCCCACTCTCCCTCTCCCGTCGCGTCGTCCTCCTTCTCTTTTCTTCTTCAGTTTCGTTCTCTCTCTCTCTCTCTCTCTCCCCTCACGGCGCGGCGCATTTCTCTCTCTCAATCCTCACGGCGCGTGTAACGCCCAAAATAATTTAATTATTTATCTAATTAAGTTATTCAAGGCTTGCAACATTTAATTAAATTAATTATGTAGTCAGAGTTATTTTATCAAAAAGGGGTTTAATCCATTTTAAATAAGACACTAAGTTGGATTATTTTATTTCAGGAGGTGGGATGAATTAATTGTAGGAGTGGAGAATAAGGCCCAAGGGCCATTATTTAGGCCCAATTGTAGTCATAAAACTTAGGGGTTTTCCCACTAGGGTCCCATTACCCCAATTTGAAAAGAAAGCCACGAAGGAAACTTGGAGAGAGGGAGGAGGAGTAGCCGACGCAAGGAGGAGGAGGAAAGGAGGAAGCTTTCCTTTGGATTTTGGTTGGTAAGTATGGTTTCTTGGTTCATTGTTCACCATTTTTCTTCCTCTTTCTAGTATAGTAACCTTTGGTCTCCATTTTCCATTGTTGTTGAAGTTTCATTTCCACCCAAAGGAGATATTTGGAGTTCTTTGAAAAAGCAGCAAGGGGGTACTTCATTTTGGTGATTTTGGTGCTTGCTTGGAGGTTTTAGCTTAAACAAGGTTAGGGGACTCTCCATTACATCTATGATAACTTGTAGGATGTGTTTTATAAGTAAAATAGCTCTAGGAATGATTGTTGTGTGAAATTAATGTGATTGTATGTTGGTTGATGTGTGAATTAATTGCTATTGTTGGTATCACATTACTTGTTGATGGAAAAATGTATGTTGTGAATTATGCATGCTATATGTTTGAGGAAATGTTGCCAAGAAGAGAATTTTGTGTATATGATAATTAATGAAGTGGATTTGATGTCTTTATATGTGTGGTTGTATGAGAAAATAAATTGTTGAAGAGAAAATTGGATTTGAAGTGTTTTGGGGTGGGGATGTTAAAGGGGGGCGCCAAATGCCTAGGCAAATGGCGCCAGGGGGCTGAATATTGCTGGCTGTTAGGAATGTGCAGGGAGGGGCGCCATTTGCTAGGCAAATCGGCGCCCGATTTTCTGGGTCTGGTGGGACCGTGTTTCGGCACAGGTGTTTAGCAGAGGGCGCCAATTCTGGGAATTTGGCGCCTGTGACTAAGTGTGTGTGCGTATGTGCTGGGATGACACGGGACAGGGCGCCAAATGGGCGGCCCTGCGTGTGTGTGTGTGCGCCCGAGAGAGTGGCGCGGTGCAGGGCGCCAACCGAGCGGCCAATGTGCGCCTGTGAGTGCATGTGTGCTGTGTGTGTTGCGCTAGTGGGGCGCCAAAGTGGCTGCCCCTTGGCGCCTAAGTGGTCCAAACGTGTCTAAGAGATAGTTTAGTCCCTAAGAATTAATTTAATCCTTGGCGTGACTAAATAGTCCCTAAGAATTAAATTAATCCTTGGCGTGATAAAATAATCCCTTAGAGTCTAATTAATCCTAATAGGTTAACTTAAGTCCCTAAATACTAAATTAATCACAATGTGTTAAATAACCCTTGGGTACTAAATTAAACTGTTGTGGGTCAAAATGGTCCTTAGGTGAATTTTAGTCCATGAGTGAGACGTAATTTAATCAATAGATTGTATGGTGAAGTGACAACAAAGGATGAGTTAATGTTGAGGTGTTGAATTAATAAATGATGTGGGCTTCGGCCAAAGCGAAGGGTTAATAAGCGAAGGGGGCTTCGGCCAAAAGTGATGAGTTGTGTTGTAGTGATGTTTGAGTGATGTGACAATGAATGTGGTGGTAATTGATTGTGTATGTTGCATTGCCATAGTGTCGCATAAAGCATATGCATAAAGCGAAGGGGCTTCGCCAAAAGCGAAGGGCTTGACTAAAGCGAAGGGTGCCCATTGGGCAAAAAGCGAAGGTGATGGATCCACATGCATATTGCACACATGCATAAACTCATACATTCATGGAGTGCTTGTTGTTACTTAATTAATTTGTGATTGTTGTTCTAGTAATATACGTGAAATGGTAAATGTCTTGTTTGTGGAGGGTTATTACTGCTAGGTGCTTTTCTGCTTATAATGCTTATCTTATTTGTTATTATTTATGTAAAGAGACTCACCCTAGCATTTTATGTTGCCTGCTCTCGTGGCGACATGCAGGTGATACTGAGTGAGGATGTCTAGGCTCCACTGGGATTATGTGTCAGCTCTGATTCTAGTAACACCGGGGATTTGGGTTTTAGTACTTATTATCTTATGTCATGGATTAAACTGATTTAAACTATGTATTGAGTGTGTGGAACTCAAATTTATTTTTCCGCTGCTGTGAACTATTTTTGGATTACTGTAAACATTAAAAAGGTTTTGAGGATTTAACCACGTGGTTATGCTATGCATTTCACGCACTAGATGCGTTTGAATTTTTAAATGTGTTTTGATGATGTTTTATTAAATGTACCACCCTCTTTGAGGTGCGTGGACAAATTTTGAAAAACTCTGATTTTTATAGTTTAATTAATATTAAATAGAGGGGGGTGTTACAGCGCGGCGCATATTCAGGGGAGGAAGTAAATGAAGCCTCCAAACTCTAAAAACACTTAAATGAATCTGTTTTATTTTATTTTTATTTTTATTTTAATAACCTACTAAACACACCCCCAGCATTACTAACTGAATCCCCCTAAGCCCACACGTTTTTTTGGGCCTAAGCGTCCTACTATCCAATAAAACCAACTGGGTCCTAATTTCTGCACCCCCTTATTTAACCATACCGCTTCCCGCAGCTAATAACACCCCTTTTTGCAATTTTTCACCTTTTTCTCGTTTTTTTTTTCTTTTTCAAACCCAAATAATTTCTCATTAAATCAAAACTTTGTTAATGGTCTTGCGAAGCCTTTGCTTGCATGAATCATTAACAATGAGGAACTAGTGACGATCACTTAGAGCCTTTGCTCAATTGATCATCATGAACGCCTAATTTTTATAAAAACCTTCAATAAATCAAACTTTGTTAGTAGTCATGCGAAGCCTTTGCTTGCATGATCATTAACAATGAGGACCTAGTGATGATCACTTGGAGCCTTTGCTCAATTGATCATCACGAACGCCTAATTTTTCGAAAGACTTTCAATAAATCAAAGAAAAACTTTGTTAGCGGTCTTGCGAAGCCTTTGCTTGCAGGATCACCAACAATGAGGACCTAGTGGTGATCACTTGGAGCCTTTGCTCAATTGATCATCATGAATGCCTAATTTGTCTAAAAAACTCTCCACAAATCAAAAACTTTGTTAGTAGTCCTGCGAAGCCTTTGCTTGCATGGTTATTAACAATAGAGTACTAGTGGTGATCACTTGGAGCCTTCGCTCAATTGGTCATCAGGAAAGCTCAATTTTCACAATTAAACAAGATAAAAATAAAAAAACCTAGAACTACGTAGCCTTGAATTCTCCATCGCACCTGGAGATACGTAGGAGCGGATCCCCTCCGTCAAGCACGACAAACTAAAAACATTTTCCCGTCCAAAAAGACCAAAGCGGCTAACTCTCGTCAAGCGCCGCAAATAAAAGTTTTCCTTAAGTCTATTTAATTAAGAGGCAAATTTAAGTACTTCTCAAATCAACACTTAAAATCACGCGTTTAATTAAAGGTTCCCTTTCAGTAGAAAGGAGGTGTGGGGCGCTAATACCTTCCCTATGCCTAACCGACCCCCGAACCCAAATTTTCCGGTTTTCCAAAAGACCATCTGCCTTCCAAAAAGGTTTTTCTTCAATATTTTCCTTATTAAAAAATATTGGTGGCGACTTCATTGTTTTAAAAAGTTGTAAACGAAGAAAATCCTCGAGGACTTTTTAGCGCAATGGTGGCGACTTCACTGGGGACTAAAAATTTTTCAAAAGAGGGTCGAGCCTAATTAATTAAATATGTGATTTTTGTGTTTGATTGTTTCAAAAGTTGTAAACGAAGAAAATCCCTCTTCTATGATTGTTTCATATCTACTTGATTGCATCTTTGCAATTCCATTGCATTCTCACATTGTCATGTTACATTCATGTGTATTTATTTATTCTTCTTCTATGTTCGCTTCTTGCTTAAAATGGTAGATAGTCTCTCCTCTTATTGCTTATATGCTTCTTCCTTTCATGCATTCCCCCAAATCTAATCATGCTCCCTCTTCTTTGCTCCCTTTCTTGAGGTAAGCAATGCAATTAGTTGTTGCTAAAACCATAGGCTGGCTTATTTGATATTAAACCCTAGGGTAGACAACATGTTATTATTTGCTTTTGTCTGGACTGTTCTGGGTTTTCATTTGCAGGTGGGGGAAGGGTAGTTATTGCTAAGTATTGTGCTCTCAACACACACTTCACACCCTATACTTGTGAGCGCTGAGTGGAGCCTAAAACCCAAGGTCTGAACAAAAACCTAGGAGAGTGGGAACGACTAGTGACTGCCATTCATAGACCTTTGTCTGTATGGCTCTCATGAAAGTTCCGCCCAAGAGTACGCTTTGTCATGATGCCTCACACTCGGTAGCTTTCTACGATTGTGGTTGTTATCATGAGGAAGACTTTAGCTCTTGGTTGCCATT
Source organism: Oxytropis ochrocephala (assembly GCA_020916435.1). Classification (NCBI taxonomy): domain Eukaryota; kingdom Viridiplantae; phylum Streptophyta; class Magnoliopsida; order Fabales; family Fabaceae; genus Oxytropis; species Oxytropis ochrocephala. The sequence goes on from JAJHUT010000068.1 coordinate 91,339, forward strand.
GTGAGGAAGTGCTTAGAACTTACATGAGAGGATTACCCTTTTTCGTCGACCTTAGACCCTAGGATTCCCACCATTCGTAGGACACGGGGGCACGCCTTTGTTTGTTGCATTTAGCTTAAGCATTCCTTTTTCTCAAACTTTATTTCGAAAGTTGTAATTTTTCTTTCATAAACAACTACATGAGGTGGCATGCAGTTTCGAAAATGTTCAAAGTACCACCAATTAAACCTCATTTTATTACCATTTTTCCACATCATTTCGCATCCACATCATTTCGCATTCACATCATTTTGCACCATTGCATTTGCATCTAACAAAATCCGAAAAAAATTCGTCATTTGCATTCTTCATGCATTAAAGCATTGCATTCATTCATTCTTGTGTTCATAAGTGTGTTTTGTCAACAGAAAATCAGGCAAGCTGGTTAGGCATCGCTATTTGACGCGTTTACAAGCAAGGAACATGGACAACAATCAAGGCGATGCTGACCAGGGCAATCCATTGCCACATCAGAATGCTGGAATTCCAGAAGATCCGAATCCTAATGGTCAGGGTCAGCATGTTCAGAATCAAGGGAATCAAGTCCTTCAAGCTGAGATGGAAATCATAAAAGCTCAAATGGCAGAGGTCATAAGAGTGTTGAGTGCCTTAAGAAATGTCGGTACGGCTGAAGCTACTGCTGTTGGGGTAGACAATCCCCCTCCCCCTCCTGGGTCTAGGATCCCTCAAGCCCTTCAAACAGTGCAATGGCCTCCCTATGGTCTCCCGCTAGGCTACACGCCTTCTGGTGCTGACACAAATCCTGGAGGAGATCCTCCAAGAACCGCGGGGCAAGCTCAGCCTGACGTAGTTGCGAATGAAGTTGGGCAGGGACGCCTCAAGCCTCAGATCCAGATCCCAATCCTCGCACATCGCTCCGGGAACTCGACGGGTTTCAATTGGCCAATGACGGTCCATCCCCAAGTTCGAGGACCAACTCGAATACAATTCACTCACGTGACCCACACGTGAACCCAGCCGTAGTGACGATGAATAATCCTCATTACGGTGTGAATGGTTTCCCTCAGAATTACCCTACTGAAACCAGAAGTCAGTATCAGATGCTAGAGGAGAGATTGAGAGCTGTAGAAGGAGCAGGTTCACGGGCCAGAAATGCCCATGAGCTGTGTTTGGTCCCTAATCTAGTCTTGCCTCCCAAATTCAAAGCGCCAATTTTTGATAAATACAGAGGGACGACTTGCCCAGTCAGTCATGTGACAATGTCTCAGGAAAATGACCGCTTTATGCCGGGATGATAACTGATGATGCACCTTCGCCAGGAAAGTTTAGCTGGAGCTCCTCTTGACTGGTACATGCAGTTGGAGCCAACCAATATCCGCTGCTGGAAGGACATGGCGGATGCTTTTATGCGTCAATACCAGTACAACAATGATTTGGCTCCGGATAGGACTCAACTACAATGCATGTCTAAGAGAGATAATGAGTCGTTCAAGGAATACGCTCAGAGGTGGAGAAACCTCGCTGCTCAAGTGAAACCCCCTCTACTGGACAAAGAAATGGTCCACATGTTTATGGATACCCTTCCTGCGGTATATTACGATAGGTTGGTCGGCAGCGTGGCCTCAAATTTCTCTGAGATGGTGGTCACAGGGGAAAGAGAGAGAATGGTATGCGCGCGGAAGAATATCTCATGGCCCGGCACCTCCTTCCAGTCAGAAAAAACCTTTTTCTGGACCCTACAAGAAGAAAGAGGGTGAAACCAACGCAGTTATCGGAGCCAGTGGTCCGTCACACAGCAATCCTCCGCAAGCTATTCCATTCCCTTCTCAAGCACCACCGGCACAACCATTTCAATCAAACTATCAGTACCGAAACTATAATGAAAGGAAGCCTGTTGTCTTCGATCCAATTCCCATGTCCTACACGGACTTGTTTAATTATCTCATCACCAACAAAATAATCAACACTCGTCGGATGAAGCCGCACTCAACCTCCCTATCCTGGGGATACAACGCAAATGCTACTCGCGCCTTTCATTCTCGGGGCGAGGTCATGTGGTGGAGGACTGTAAAGCATTCAAGTATGTGGTTCAAGAATTACTTGATGCAAAGACTATATCATTTCAACAACCCAATGTAGCCACCAATCTGTTGCCAGGGCATGGAGGACCTGCTGTTAATGCCGTTGACCATCAGGGGGGTCAGTGTTTGGTTAGAAAAGTTGGTTGCATTCCGATGCCTTTGAATTTTATCCATGCTGAATTATGTCGTTTTGGTGTCATCAAAGAAGGGTGTGCTAGGAAAGACGCCTGTGATAATCCTCGCTGCATCGGGGCATGTGAAGGCTTTAAGCCAATTCTCCAGGATCTCTTAGACAGACACCTGGTCCAAGTGGGAATCCAAGAGAAAGAAGAAAATGTATCTACTTTGCAATCAGGCAATGGAGGCTTCAGGGGACTGATTGAAATTCCCTGCAACCTGAATTCCAGCCCAGCTGTGATGAGACCCTCGACCATTGTTATTCCAGTACCTGCTGCTACCCCTAGTAGAGAGACTAGAATGACTCCATGGAGCTGCAATGTGCAAATGCAAGCAGAGGTCCCTGTAACACCCCTTCTATTTAATTACTATTTTACTAATTAAAAATCAGAGTTTTCAAAAACTTTTCCACGCAACTCAAAGAGAGTGCTACATTTAATAAAACATCATCAAAACATATTTAAAATTCAAACGCATCAAGTGCGTGAAATACATATCATAGTCACGTGGGTTAAGACCTCAAAACCATTTAGAGTTTACAATAATCCGTAAATGGTTTTCAAAGACAATGGAAATAACAAGTTCAAACATAACAGCCCGTGATCCAAATCAGTTCAAATACGTAGTATAAAATACTACACTACGATTTCCCGCCCGGGTGTCACTAATCAGAGCTGACTCGAAGACTCAAGAAGGCATGGCACCTTCACTCAGAATTACCTGGTTGTCGCCACGAGAGCAGACAACATAAAAATGCTAGGGTGAGTCTCTTTACATAAATAATGACCAGTAAGATAAGCATTATATTAGGAAAACATCTAGCAATAACAATCCACAGAGGTCAAGGCATTTACCATTCAATTAGAATACCAACAACAACAATGATGAATTAATTAAGCATCAACAAGAATCCTAAGAATGTATGTGTATATGCATGTATGCAATATGCATGTGGATCCATAACCACCTCAATAACCCCGTCGGGCACCCACCGCTTTTGGCCGAAGCCACATCACCGCTTTTGGCCGAAGCCACATCACCGCTTTTGGCCGAAGCCACATCACCGCTTTTATATGCATATGATTTATGTGACACTATGACAATGCATCACCACACAACAAATTTATCACGTCAATTATCAACTCACCTCTTTGGCCGAAGCCCCCACCGCTTTTGGCCGAAGCCCACATCATTCATAAATTCATCACATCAAGTATTAACCCACCACTTTGGCCGAAGCCCACATCACCCCTTTGTCATCACCTCACCAACACAACTTACTTATTAAATTAAATCTCACTCATGGACCAAATCCCACCTAAGGACCATTTTAACACACCAAGGATTAAACCGACACCCACAAGGACTAAACAGTCACCTAAGGGACTAAACAGTCACATAGGGACCAAAACAACATTTTTGAAGGACCAATAGTGCATAAGGACCAAAATAGTATTTTTAAGGACTAAAAAGTTCAGAGGGTCCAAAACAGTATTTTCGACACTTTGGGCAACATTGGCAACAAGTGCTGGATTCCTACAGCAGTACTCCTACTTCGGCGTTTTATTTAAAATACCAAACGACATCGAAAAATTACAAAAGACCACTCATTGGAAAGACCTCTGAGTGTAGTTTCTACCTATGATTTTAGTTTCTCAAAATCAGTGTCCAGTTGTTACAGTTTTTCAAAACACTACGCTGAGGTGCCAAAATCGGACAGAACGTTTTACCCAACTTGCAACCAAATTTTCTTTCTCATTTCTTAATGAAATTCAGTGAAATCGGTGCCTATTTCGTAGAGAATTAAGTCTATTTTTCAATGAAATAAGAATCATTCAAAACGGAGTTCAATTGAGCACACAAAACCTGCAAAAACTGAACCTACTCCCAGTTTGACTCCAGAAAATTGACCTAACTTTAGAGACTCATAACTGGAGCTACACAACTCCGAATTTAACGAAACCAGTGCCAAAACGATCGGCCTTAAGTCTATTTTCAAAAACAATTAGTCACATAATTTTTGGATCAACCAAACAGTACCAGTTTGAGAAAAACCGAAACAGTGTCCAGAAAATACACAAAACCATAAACAAGAAAGACTCATCATCAACCCCAATAAATTCAACAACACTTAAAACACCATTTAATCCAACAAATACATGAGCATCAATTTAATTTCCACAACACTTAGGCATTTAATCAACATCATTAAATCCACATATTCTCATATTTCATCACATTGAAATATTTTATCAAACACGTGGCATGCATATTTAACAACTCATATATTTCCAACATCAAGCATCATGATATCATCAAATTAATTACAAATACAACAACAAACATTTAATCAACACAAAACTCAACCAATCAAACTATTCCTAGAGCTATTCCACACATAACACATATCTTACAACTTATTATAAATGTAAATGAGAGTCCCCTAACCTTGAATGAGCTAGAAACTCTCAACCCAACACCAAGAACCAACAAAGTGGAGTACTCCTACCCTCCTTTTCACTGGAAAACGTGACCCCTCTCTCCTTGGGTAACAATGGAGAAACAACAAAGAATGGAAATGAGGGGTTAAAAACTACCACACTAAAAAGAGGAAGAAAAATGGAAGAGATTGGTACCAAATGCACTTACCCAAAGCTAGAAAAATGATTTTCCTCCTTCCCCTCTCAAGCACTCAAGCTGCAAGCTTATGGCTGCTGCTGTCCCCTTCCTTTCTCTTTCTTTCACTTTGATCTAAATGAGGCTAATAACCCTACCCCTAGTTATGTATTGGCTTTGGGCCTATTTAGTGGGTTTGGGCCCCTTATTTACACCCTCTAGGTGCTTTCTCACGTCCTCTCACTCTAATTAAAATACTCCCCACTTAACTAAAATACTCAACATTTATTTACCACACCTCACTCCTTAATTAATTAATCACTCTATATTTATTTTAATATACACAACTAAAATAATTACTTAATTCATTTAGCTAAATAATCGCTTAATTAAATTAGTTAAATACTCACCTAATTAATTTTGGGGCGTTACAACTCTCCCCCACTTAGAATATTTTCGTCCTCGAAAATGCAGCTCAAACACTCACCATAACGAAAATAGATTTCTAGTAGAGCACCCTAAATGAAACTCGCACCTCTGAAAATAACCATCACTCCTCCGTAGGCTCCGAACCTGCCAGGATAAACATTCTCTCGCTCTACTGCTCCTTCTTCGGCTTTGGACACTTGGTACTAATGTGCCCCACTTCCCCACAGTTGTAGCAGACCACAATCTTCTCCTCACACTTAGCAGCTATATGACATTCCTTACCACACTTGAAACATTTGTTGACCACGCAATCTAGACTCTTATGCCCCGACTTACCACACCTGTGACACACAATCTAAACATTTGTTGAGCAGCGTCTCCCCCACTTGGCTTTTTGCCCGAACTCCATAGGGCTTCCCACGAACCTGAGAACTTCTCTTCTCCTTCACTACTTTGTACGAACGATTGCCACCCTCCTCGAAAATCTACGCTAGACTCATGAAGTCAACATCTACTCGTCTTATCTCCTCTAACCGTAATCATCCAAGTCCTATCGTACACACAACTGATCAAACACTCTTCCCTACACCCTTACTCCCCAATTAGGTATTCTAACCTGTAGATTGTCAAAATCCTACCCGACTACCCAACACAAGAGACACAACAATCATGGCCAGAGGCCCAACAACACTAACAACCGTGATTAACACAATAATACCAACCATCCAGAATAATTTATCATATATCCACATTATTCACATCAAAGTTAACACGTTCACAACAACAAAATTCAGCTGTAACCTATTCAACAATTAATCATTTTATTCGACGTTCAAGTTATTCTTTCTCTAAACTCAAAGGGGAAAATTCGCAACTTTGCGCCTACTTTGGCGAATTAATTAAAATAGTAAACGACCTCGGATTTCGACATATAAATACTTGTTGGAAAACCCCATGGGTCTATTTCTTATCCCTAAGTTCAGTTTTTTTAAAGGGTAGTGTCCAATAGGTACAGTTTTCAAAAATACACATACTAGTTTCAAAAGATGTAGTTTTTGTCCTTCAAATTCAAGCAGTCCTACAATGACCAAAACACAATTAATTTGCATGGAACTTGTGCATAAAATGAGGCAAATTTTGTCAAGTTTTCAAAGAAATTGGATTCGTTCGAAAATGAGCTCTTTCGAAAACGCAGTAACCAAAACACTGACCCTATGTCCAGATTGTTTTCCAGAATTTTAACCTAACTTGTTTCACCTATAACTCGAGTTCTACAACTCCAAATGCAACCCAATCAGTGGCAAATTAACAAGCATTCAATCAAGTTTTCGAAAAGACAACCCACATAATTTTTCAATTAGTAAAACGTTCTCAGTCCCTGAACTACTGGACTCATGTTAGAACATCTCAAAACAGTGAACTCAACAACACAATCAAACATCATAATTCAGCCACCATTACTAATAATCCTACACCGAGCTTTATAAAAACAGCATTTTCAGAAAGTTCGCAAAAGTATGCATAGCTTTACCGGTCCCCATGATTCCCAACCTAAGACATTGATTCTGACACCATTACTACTCCTAGGTTGTATAACAATCATGCTTTCATTCTAAGCACAAAACCTTAAGCAAGTAAAACTCATCATGATCAATTACCAAAACCATTTATAATCATCACATACTTTTGCATTTCATCAAACGCCAAACAAGCATAATCAATCATGCAACTAATTACACACACAATTCCGAAAAGATTAAACATATAGGCATATTCTTCGGTTTCCTCTATTCCTAGGGATTGGCTAGCATGCAATTTTTACAACTTCCCTAAAAATATCACGGGTACATAATTCTACCAAATTGAATTGAATTCATATCACAAATAATACAACCAACACATGTTTTATATACAATTGTTTTGGTACAAGTCTAGATATTAGTTTAAACCATGAATTAAATACTCTCGTCAATTCTTAGCAAGGAAAACTAATCAAGTAATAGAAGTGCACAAAGTCTCATGGCACAGTTTTCGCCATTAGATTTATAAGCCCCGTAAAACAATGTCCAAGAAGTGGCAAACAGTACTGATATCAACAACAAAGGCCACAGTTAAATCATAAATCGAACAAATTTTCACAATTGTAATTCCTAGTTAGAAGGTACTCAAAATTGTATATGTTTGCTTTCAAAACTTTGATAGTCATTATTGGACTCACCTTCACGTATCATAAAAATTCTACTTTTTCTAACCATGCATTTAGTGTACGACTTCCTCATTTTCAAACAACACCTAACCACAACCTAATTGGTGCAAAAACCGAAATCATGTCTCATTTTGAAATAAAATCTTAGAACCACTTGGAAATAAATTCAACACTATTTTGACATCCCATTCATTCCCAATAGCACAAAATTTTCCAAGTACCGTTTCGTTTTGAAAATCATAGAACTCACAATTTTGTCCCAAAAAGGGAAAACATATGCAAACCCCAAATCCTACTATCACACGTACATGCAACCACATAAACAACTACTTATTAGTTCAAAATTTAGTTTCCGACATAAACTCGAGAAGGTAAGAAAGTTAATCATTTCATTTTTGACAAATCACATCATGCTCACGAAACAAACCAAATTGGAACACTGAAAATGTCAAAAACTTCAAGTTATGCAATCTTAATTGAGTTAATGAAAATATAGTCTTACACAACATTCATTTTAGCATACTAACTTCGAGACAGTTAAGCACAAATCAATTTTAACTCATATGCATCACAAAACAATCAACTTATGGCAAGGACGTCATTCAATGCAACAATTTTCAACAAACAATCTTCCAATATTGTTCAGTGTATACTTACCACGGTTAGGTCATATAAAAGTACTCCCTATATTCTAGCAAGCTAATCAAGCACTCAATCAAATTAAAATTAGTGCATGCATCCAAATTTAATATTAACCATGAGTTATTGTCGCCTCGTTCATTGGGGATGAGTGATTGGGGTGATCAGTCCCTCCTACTCATACAACCAACTAATTAAGGTCACAAAAACTACTTCTTTCAAATTTATATCTACCACATTAAAAGATTTTTAACGTAGTCCGGAGTGCGAAGGCATCGTCACGACTTTCACTCCTTTGACATCGTTAGAATTCTTTTAATCACACATATCTTAATGATACAACAACAGTCACAAATAATCAAAATCAACGATACAATCAACAGTCACATATTTCAATCACACCTACCTCCATAAATCAATATAATCTTTCAATCGCTATCCATCAAATAAATTGCAAGGCATGTCAAGGAAGAACAAACCAACAAAGGCAACAGTAATAAACAGCAACATAATTATGATTTAGAACGAGTACTAAGACTCGAGGGTTAACAGACTCGACAACTTGGCCGGACGGACCGAACTGCTTTGATACCACTAATGTAACACCCCTTCTATTTAATTACTATTTTACTAATTAAAAATCAGAGTTTTCAAAAACCTTTCCACGCACCTCAAAGAGAGTGCTACATTTAATAAAACATCATCAAAACATATTTAAAATTCAAACGCATCAAGTGCGTGAAATACATATCATAGTCACGTGGGTTAAGACCCTCAAAACCTGTTTAGAGTTTACAATAATCCAGAAATGGTTTTTCAAAGATGCAGTGAAATAACAAGTTCAAACATAACGACTGTGATCCAAATCGGTTCAAATACATAGTATAAAATACTACACTACGATTTCCGCCTGGTGTCACTAATCGAGTGACTCGAAGACTCAAGAAGGCATGGCACCTTCACTGAGAATTACCGGTTGTCGCCACGAGCGAGCAACATAAAAATGCTAGGGTGAGTCTCTTTACATAAATAATAACTTGAGAAGATAAGCATTATATTAGGAAAACATCTAGCAATAACAATCCACAGAGGTCAAGGCATTTACCATTCAATTAGAATACCAACAACAACAATGATGAATTAATTAAGCATCAACAAGAATCCTAAGAATGTATGCGTATATGCATGTATACAATATGCATGTGGATCCATAATCACCTCAATAACCCCGTCGGGCACCCACCGCTTTTGGCCGAAGCCACATCACCGCTTTTGGCCGAAGCCACATCACCGCTTTTATATGCATATGATTTATGTGACACTATGACAATGCATCACCACACAACAAATTTATCACGTCAATTATCAACTCACCTCTTTGGCCGAAGCCCCCACCGCTTTTGGCCGATGCCCACATCATTCATAAATTCATCACATCAAGTATTAACCCACCACTTTGGCCGAAGCCCACATCACCCCTTTGTCATCACCTCACCAACACAACTTACTTATTAAATTAAATCTCACCCATGGACCAAATCCCACCAAAGGACCATTTTAACACACCAAGGATTAAACCGACACCCACAAGGACTAAACAGTCACCTAAGGGACTAAACAGTCACATAGGGACCAAAACAACAATTTTTGAAGGACCAATAGTGCATAGGGACCAAAATAGTATTTTTAAGGACTAAAAAGTTCAGAGGGACCAAAACAGTATTTTCGACACTTTGGGCAACATTGGCAACAAGTGCTGGATTCCTACAGCAGTACTCCTACTTTGGCGTTTTATTTAAAATACCAAACGACATCGAAAAATTACAAAAGACCACTCATTGGAAAGCCCTCTGAGTGTAGTTTCTACCTATGATTTTAGTTTCTCAAAATCAGTGTCCAGTTGTTACAGTTTTTCAAAACACTACGCTGAGGTGCCAAAATCGGACAGAACGTTTTACCCAACTTGCAACCAAATTTTCTTTCTCATTTCTTAATGAAATTCAGTGAAATCGGTGCCTATTTCGTAGAGAATTAAGTCTATTTTTCAATGAAATAAGAATCATTCAAAACGGAGTTCAATTGAGCACACAAAACCTGCAAAAACTGAACCTACTCCCAGTTTGACTCAGAAAATTGACCTAACTTTAGAGACTCATAACCTGGAGCTACACAACTCCGAATTTAACGAAACCAGTGCCAAAACGACCGGCCTTAAGTCTATTTTCAAAACAATTAGCCACATAATTTTTGGATCAACCAAACAGTACCAGTTTGAGAAAACCGAAACAGTGTCCAGAAAATACACAAAAACCATAAACAAGAAAGACTCATCATCAACCCCCAATAAATTCAACAACACTTAAAACACCATTTAATCCAACAAATACATGAGCATCAATTTAATTTCCACAACACTTAGGCATTTAATCAACATCATTAAATCCACATATTCTCATATTTCATCACATTGAAATATTTTATCAAACACGTGGCATGCATATTTAACAACTCATATATTTCCAACATCAAGCATCATGATATCATCAAATTAATTACAAATACAACAACAAACATGTAATCAACACAAAACTCAACCAATCAAACTATTCCTAGAGCTATTCCACACATAACACATATCTTACAACTTATTATAAATGTAAATGAGAGTCCCCTAACCTTGAATGAGCTAGAAACTCTCAACCCAACACCAAGAACCAACAAAGTGGAGTACTCCTACCCTCCTTTCAGCTGGAAAACGTGACCCCTCTCTCCTTGGGTAACAATGGAGAAACAACAAAGAATGGAAATGAGGGGTTAAAAACTACCACACTAAAAAGAGGAAGAAAAATGGAAGAGATTGGTACCAAATGCACTTACCCAAAGCTAGAAAAATGATTTTCCTCCTTCCCCTCTCAAGCACTCAGCTGCGCAAGCTTATGGCTGTTGTCCCCTTCCTTTCTCTTTCTTTCACTTTGATCTAAATGAGGCTAATAACCCTACCCCTAGTTATGTATTGGCTTTGGGCCTATTTAGTGGGCTTGGACCCCTTATTTACACCCTCTAGGTGCTTTCTCACATCCTCCCACTCTAATTAAAATACTCCCCACTTAACTAAAATACTCACCATTTATTTACCACACCTCACTCTTTAATTAATTAATCACTCTATATTTATTTTAATATACACAACTAAAATAATTACTTAATCCATTTAGCTAAATAATCGCTTAATTAAATTAGTTAAATACTCACCTAATTAATTTTGGGGCGTTACAACTCATACTGTGACTTTGATTACCCGGTTAATCAAGCCGAGGAAGATGTTGAGGACGATTGGGATACTCCTCCGGAAATCATGAGAATGGTAGAGCAAGAAGAAAAAGTCATTGAGCCCATGGGGAATCCATCGAAATGATCAACTGAGGTGCGAGAAAGACAGAAAAGAGGTCAAGGTTGGTACTACAATGGAGGATAAAGAGCGCAAAAAGTTGATTCAGCTTATGCTTGACTATGCTGACGTATTCGCCTGGACTTATCAGGACATGCCAGGGTTGAGCACAGATATTGTTGAGCACAGATTGCCAGTAAGATCAGAATGTCCCCAGAAAGCGTAAGTCGAGGCGAATGAAGCTGAAATGTCTTTGAAAATCGGGGATGAGGTCAAGAAGCTTGATTTGATGCAGGATTCTTAGTTGTGGCAAAATACCCTGAGTGGGTAGCAAACATCGTTCCGGTCCCCAAGAAAGATGGAAAGGTTCGAATGTGTGTCGACTACCGTGATTTGAACAGAGCAAGCCCTAAAGATGATTTCCCTCTACCCCACATTGACGTCTTGGTGGATAAGATCGCTTTCAAAGATTCGATGTTCTCCTTCATGGATGGATATTCAAAGCTATAACCAGATCAAAATGGCTCCAGAGGATATGGAGAAAACCACCTTCATAACCCTTTTGGGAACTTTTCATTACAAGGTCATGCCTTTCGGGTTGAAGAATGTCGGGGCAACCTATCAAAGAGCGATGGTAACCCTATTCCATGATATGATGCATAAGGAGATTGAAGTCTATGTGGATGACATGATCGCCAAGTCAAAAACTGATGAAGAGCATGTGGTTAACTCGCAGAAGCCGCTCGAGCGTCTCGAGAAAATACAAACTCGAGTTGAACCCGCTAAGTGCACCTTTGGGGTTAGGTCGGGAAGTTGTTGGGTTTCATCGTTAGCTTGAGAAGGAATTGAAGTGGACCGGACAAAGTACGAGCAATGCGAGATGCCAACGCCTAAAACAGAGAGAAAGAAGTTCGTGGTTTCTGGGAAGATCGAATTACATCTCTCGATTCATCTTTTTCACTGATCGCAACTTGCGAACCAATTTTCAAACTGTTGTGCAAAAACCAAGAGATGAAGTGGAATGATAAATGTCAAGAAGCATTTGAGAAAATCAAGGTGTACCTCCAAAATCCACTAAATCCTAATGCCGCTTTGTAATCGCGTGCCTCTTATCCTATACCTCTCACCGTGCTAGACAATTTATGGGCCGCGTGGTCTTTGGGCAACACGATGATTCAGAAAGAAAGAACATGCGATCTACTACTTGAGCAAGAAGTTCCTGGATCGTGAGACAAGGTATTCACCATTAGAGAAGACTTGTTGTGCTCTAGCACTGGTCGCGCGATCGACTAAGACAAGATATCTTGAGTCACACTACGGTTGGTATCCAAAATGGATCCAATCAAGTACATATTTGAGAAACTCGCGCCACGGTAGAATTGCTCGTTGGCAAATGCTTTTGTCAGAATTTGACCTCGTGTACGTAACTCAGAAAGCAATTAAAGGTAGCACACTGGCAGATTACCTGGCACATCAACCGTTCGAGGATTACCAATCAATGCAATGTGAATTCCCAGACGAGGACATTATGGCATTATTTGACGAAGGGAAATCTCAAGATGATGAAAGGTGGAGAATGTTGTTTGACGGTGCCTCTAACATGTGGGGGCACGGAGTCGGAGCAGTGCTGATCTCTCCAGACAACCGTTTCATTCCATTCACTGCCAGGCTAAGCTTCTATGTCACAAACAATATTGCAGAGTATGAAGCGTGTATCCCGGGTGTTCAGGCAGCTCTAGATTGGAAAGTTAAGAGGCTCGACGTGTACGGAGACTCAGCTCTAGTTGTCCACCAGGTAAAAGGGGATTGGGAAACAAGAAATCCTGATTTGATTCCTTACCGTGACTATATTCAAAGATTAATCAAGCCCTTTGAGGAAATCACTTTCCAGCACATACCCCGCAGTGAGAATCAGTTGGCAGACGCCTTAGCAACTTTGTCTTCTATGTTCAACGTCAGTTGTGACAAAAGTTTGACGACCGTCAGAATCCAGCACAAAGGTCTACCTGCTTATCACTACTGTATGGCAGTCGAGGAGGAATCAGATAGTAAGCCTTGGTTCCATGACATCAAGCAGTACATCACAAACAGAGAGTATCCTCCCGAGCTACTGAGAATGACAAGAGAACACTTGGAGACTATCAACAGTTTCTTCTTGAGTGGAGACATCCTTTACAAGAGAAACTATGACTTGGTACTCCTCGTGTGTGTAACTAAAGAAGAGTCGAGAAAGATTATGCGAGATGTTCATGAGGGTTCATTTGGGGTTCATTCCAATGGCACGCAATGGCTAGAAAAATCACGAGAAATTGGTTACTATCAAGTTTGCGGATGGAGTCGGTATTCTGATTTTGTGAGAAGATGCCATAAATGTCAAATCTATGCAGATCACACTCATGTACCTCTCGACTTCTCTCGAATGTCTTGAGTGCACCATGGCCATTCTCAATGTGGGGCATGGACATCATTGGTCCCATTGAACCCAAAGCTTAAAATGGTCACCGTTTCATTTTGGTTGCTATTGACTACTTCACTAAGTGGGTGGAGGTCGCTTCTTATCCCAATGTAACAAGCTCGGTGATTGCTAAGTTCATCAAGAAAGATTTGGTTTGCCGCTACGGCCTTCCAAACAAGATTATCACAAACAACGGCAGTAATTTGAACAGCAGAATGATGAAGAGCTTGTGTGAAGACTTCAAAATACAGCATCACAATTCTTCCCCTTACCGCCCAAAGATGAATGGGGCAGTTGAGGCAGCTAACAAGAACATCAAGAAGATTGTGCAAAAGATGGTGGTAACATACAAGGATTGGCATGAAATGCTCCCTTTCGCTCTGCATGGTTACGAGAACCTCGGTGCATGCACCTCAACCAGGGCAACCCACACTCATCGGGTTTATGGGTCGGAGGTAGTCCTCCCCATTGAAGTTGAAATACCATCCCTGCGAGTGTTAATGGAGACAAAACTTGATGAAGCAGAATGGGTTCAGTCCCGCCTTGACCAGTTGAACCTCATTGACGAAAAACGGGTAGCCGCGATGTGCCATGGACAGTTGTACCAACAGAGGATGATAAGGGCTTTTGACAAAAGAGTTTGTCCTCGGGAATTCCAAGAGGGAGACCTTGTACTCAAGCAGATCTTGCCGATCCAGACGGACCCCAGGGGCAAATGGACTCCCAAATATGAAGGACCTTATGTGGTGAAGAAGGCATTCTCAGGAGGAGCTCTAATCCTAGCGAACATGGACGGAGATGAGATTCCAAATCCAGTGAACTCAGATGTGGTCAAGAAGTATTATGCCTAGAAAAATAGACGAAAAAAGAGAAAGAAAAGCCAAGGAAAAATTAGCTCGCTAGGTCGAAAACCCGCAAAGGGCGGCCTAGGCAAAATCAGAGCGACCCGGTGGATTGAAAACCCGCAAAGGGCGATCCAGGCAAAAATTAGGGTCAGAAAACTTGGGCTTGAGAAAAGAAAAGGCACTCAGCACTCCCAAAAGTTCGGATAAGAGGGTGATCAGAGTTATGAGTATGAACGACGGGCACCGTTACTTCAGAGATGAAATCACGAGATCTGTTCCTTTCTCTTGTATTTTCTCAGTTTAAAAGAAAGATTGCAATGTACTTTCAATTGGCGTGACTTTCTGCACGTCCAATTTCCATATCAATAAAAGTCCAACTTTTCTTTCATATATGTGCTTTTCGTGTCTTTGCTTTCATTTATTCAGTTTCTTTCAAAATGATAATTTTTATGATTGATGAAATTGATTTGCAAAACATGTGCACATTCGAGAGCATTACAGGATCATTACGAAATCTTTGGAAAATACAGGAAGAAATGATTTCCCAAGTGAATAAAATTACAAAAAAAAAGAAAAAAAGAAGAGACAAAACAGTCATAACGAATCAGTGCGCATCCTCGCGTGATTATCGTCCTGGAGCAGCTTCCGTCCGGCAGATGGAGTTAACCAGCCAAAAAAGTGCCAAAAAAAAAAGGGGGCAGAAAAAAGAAAGCTGCTTAAAGAAAATAAACAGAATAAACAGAAAAAAAAAACAACAAAAGAGAAGAAAAATCACAGAAGACGGAACACAAAAGAACACAACATCTTCATTCATCATTCTCATGTCATCCATATCATTCATCACTCCATGGCATCAAACAGTAGTGCATTACACTCTCAAATCCGCATCTCAGATGAGCGAAAGAATAACAAAAGAAAAAAAGAGGATGAAAAATCAAACAGAAGAAACATCCCACCAAAATCCATCATTGCATCCATGTGCACCCAGATACCCAAGTGCATGCATTTCATGCACCATCCAAGAGAAAAGTTACTTTGGACCAGGGGGTCCCAAAAATCTAATTTTCCGTAAACTCCATCAATCCAGAGTTCGTGAACTCCATCAACCCAGAGTTCGTGAACTCTATCAATCCAGAGTTCGTAAACTCCATCAATCCAGAGTTCGTAAACTCCATCAATCCAGAGTTCGTAAACTCCATCAACCCAGAGTTCGTAAACTCCATCAATCCAGAGTTCGTAAACTCCATCAACCCAGAGTTAGTGAACTCCCACGCGAGTTAGTGAACTCCTTCATTGCATCACAACATCGCGGTATGCGAGCACGCGATGGATCCATCGACTTCGTTAAGTCGCCCGGATTAGTTGTGCCACCTAAGGCACAACGCGTAAATCCATTGATCAAATCGATTCCGACCGATGTTGATCGGCCGCTCGAAAAGGCCACCTCGAGCTCGGACTCGACAAGAGTCCGTTAGAAGGTTTTAGGCAACCTCCGAATTCCCAATTTACCGCTTTTTCCCAATTTACCGCTTTTTCCAATTTATTGCTTTCTCGTTAATACGACAAGTGTTAACCCTCTCTCTCAAAAGGAAAAATCACAAAAGATTTGAGTTTTTTCAAACGGACAAAATTAGTATTATTTCTATATCTTTATTTCCATTTCACCAACAAATATGAAAAGGCCAATTCATATTTTTGGCTTAAATGCGAAATAAAGAGAGGCAAAATTGTAATACCCCAATTTTGTCAGGCCTTTAACTCGAGCCAATTTCAATCATCGAGCTCAACTAAATCGAAATACCATTTTGTTTAAATTAAGCGACCACGCGAATGATCGATCTTTTCGTGCGTTCTTCAATTTAATCTTTCGTATTTGGGTTTAGTCGTACATAAGTAGTGTTTTTAGTTAATGAGCTCATTTCTTCTATTTGAGTCTCGTTTTAGCGTATTCGTCTAGTCCGATTCGCTCTCTCTTTGTGTTTGGCTGCACTTTTTATTATTATTATTTCTATTTTGTGCGAGTTAATTTATTTTGAGCATATGTATATAGTCTAAGATTTCAAAAATTCTATTTAGTGTTATTTAAAATTTAAAAGTGTTATATAATCCAAAAATGTCAAAAAAATCTATTTAATTTTTATTACAAACTAGAAGTGTTCAAATGTCCAAATGTCTAAAAACACAAAAATAATAACAAAAATATACAAAAGTAAATAAATTCGAAAATACAAAAAATAATAAAAGGCAAAGTAGAAGAGAAGAAAGAAGAACTCGGGGTTCAGTGTTTGCTCTCCAAGTCTTTGGCTTGGATCCGCACACGAAAAGAGTCAAACCCAATCAAAACAATTAATAACTAAACCTAGAATTTTAATATAAAAACAGGATCAGACATCAGTCAAAGGGACACGATTTTCGAGGTAAACAACACCAAAAAAACGATTAGGGTTTACTGCTCGAAACCCTAATCACCTAAATGATTGTTTAGATCTCGATCAAAAAAAAAAAGGGTGAGCGATGAGCGATCAAGAAAAACCAACAAAGAGCAACAAAGATAGATCTCGTGTTTATCCTTCTTTTTCAGAACAAATTGAAAATCAGGTTGGTTTTGTTTCTGATTTTAGACACAAAAATGTAGAATACATTTGTTTAGCATATTTTTTTTTAGATCTGCTTGACTATACTTTACTTCGTTTTTATGTTCTGTTGGTGTATATGAGTCAAATGTGATGAGTGAACATATAAACAACCAATCAAACTCAAGAACAGTCAAACCAGAATAAGAATGGGTAGAAAAGAATCAGACCAGAGAAAGCTTTAAAATCAAACAGAACCAAAAATAAGAAAACTCACCTCCGGTGACCCTCCGGGCGTCCTCTCCGGCGAACTCATACCAAACAGTAATCAGCCCACCATCACCCCATCCCACCACCGTCACCTAACCACCACGGCCACCCCAAAACCGAACCCCATTGTCGTCACCACCACCGCAACCACACAAACGACCCAAAACCGTCACCTAACACCCCAAATCGAATCAGTGACAGATCGGAGGAGAGGACGAGAGGAAAAAATGCAAAAAGCCAGAAAAATAAAAAAAACGAACCTGGAGTTGCTTCCGGCGAATAGCGCCGCCGCAGCTTCGCCCTCAACGGCCGGCCCTTCACGAACGCAGACGACCCCCACTCTCCCTCCGTCGCGTCATCCTCCTTCTCTTTTCTTCTTCAGTTTCGTTCCACCTCTCTCTCTCTCTCCCCCTCACGGCGCGGCACATTTCTCTCTCTCAATCCTCACGGCGCGGCGCATATTCAGGGGAGGAAGTAAATGAAGCCTCCAAACCCTAAAAACACTTAAATGAATCCGTTTTATTTTATTTTTATTTTTATTTTGATAACCTACTAAACACACCCCCAGCATTACTAACTGAATCCCCCTAAGCCCACACGTTTTTTTGGGCCTAAGCGTCCTACTATCCAATAAAACCAACTGGGTCCTAATTTTACGCACTCCTTATTTAACCATACCGCTTCCGCAAACTAATAACACCCCTTTTGCAATTTTTCACCTTTTCTCGTTTTTTTTCTTTTTCAAACCCAAATAATTTCTCATTAAATCAAAACTTTGTTAATGGTCTTGCGAAGCCTTTGCTTGCATGAATCATTAACAATGAGGAACTAGTGATGATCACTTGGAGCCTTTGCTCAATTGATCATCATGAACGCCTAATTTTTATAAAAACCTTCAATAAATCAAACTTTGTTAGTAGTCCTGCGAAGCCTTTGCTTGCATGATCATTAACAATGAGGACCTAGTGATGATCACCTGGAGCCTTTGCTCAATTGATCATCACGAACGCCTAATTTTTCGAAAGACTTTCAATAAATCAAAGAAAAACTTTGTTAGCGGTCTTGCGAAGCCTTTGCTTGCAGGATCACCAACAATGAGGACCTAGTGGTGATCACTTGGAGCCTTTGCTCAATTGATCATCATGAATGCCTAATTTGTCTAAAAAACTCTCCACAAATCAAAAACTTTGTTAGTAGTCTTGCGAAGCCTTTGCTTGCATGGTTATTAACAATAGAGTACTAGTGGTGATCACTTGGAGCCTTCGCTCAATTGGTCATTAGGAAAGCTCAGTTTTCACAATTAAACAAGATAAAAATAAAAAACCTAGAACTACGTAGCTTTGAATTCTCCATCGCACCTGGAGATACGTAGGAGCGGATCCCCTCCGTCAAGCACGACAAACTAAAAACATTTTCCCGTCCAAAAAGACCAAAGCGGCTAACTCTCGTCAAGCGCCGCAAATAAAAGTTTTCCTTAAGTCTATTTAATTAAGAGGCAAATTTAAGTACTTCTCAAATCAACACTTAAAATCACGCGTTTAATTAAAGGTTCCCTTTCAGTAGAAAGGAGGTGTGGGGCACTAATACCTTCCCTATGCCTAACCGACCCCCGAACCCAAATTTTCCGGTTTTTCAAAAGACCATCTACCTTCCAAAAATGTTTTTCTTCAATATTTTCCTTATAAAAAAATATTGGTGGCGACTTCATTGTTTTAAAAAGTTGTAAACGAAGAAAATCCCTCGAGGACTTTTTCGGGCGCAACACTAGGATAGTGCATGATTTTATGCGTCAGGGAGTGTGGGCCTTTTCTGGCCCAGATCTACTCAAAAAGTTTCTACTTCGATTCCCTTTGTCTCTACCTTGGCCTGGCCGGCGCATTGTTGTTCTACGCATTCGACCACAAGTGCTTGCTTCCCAACTTTTTTTCTCTCTTTTTCCTGCATTAGACTCCTCGACTTCTATATGTTTTTCTGCTCTTACCCGCAAGTCATCCATTGTACAGGGCTTCAATTCAATCAGTGCCTCACTGAAGGTCCCAATGCGCAAACCCTTTATGAAGGCAGTCACGAAGAACTTTTCATCCAGCTCCTTCGCTAAGACAGTGGTTTTGTTGAACCAATCGATATAGCTCTTGAGCAACTCGGTCGATCCTTCGCTAAGACGGTGGTTTTGTTTGCCGAGAATTTCTATACAAACTTGCTTGCCAGATCTTCAAAAACGGTCACAGAGCGTGTCGAGAGCCCCTTGTAGCATTTGAGGGCCAATTCCGCCAACATCCCTGTGAACATTTTACCGTTAATGGCGTCATTGCCACCACTGAGGAACATCTCGATTTGGAAGGCATCCACGTGGCTCTGGGGGTCCCCGGTGCCATTGTATCTTCCGATCACTGGTTCCCGGAATGTGGTGGTATTTGCACTGCCTCGATCTCTACCGTGAATGGTTGGAACGCCCGCAACTGAGTCTCGGTGGCTTCCAATACCAGGAGAATCTTAGCATATTAGCCTGTTGCTGTAGTAGTTGTATTTCTCTCCTCTAGGGCTTGAGAACGAAGCAACTATTCTTCGTTTTGCCGCTGCTGATCAACATTTTGGGTCTAAAGGAGTTGGATTACAACCATCAACTTTATCACTATTGGATCTGTGTTCTCCCGTTGGCCATTAATCTTTGTTGGGATCGCTACTATCGATTCCTCGGTTCCTATCGTTACCATTATCACTGATTGAAATTTTGTTAGATTTCGTGAGGCGTTGGAGAAGTTTTACTCAATTTCTACGGTGGGCGCTAATGTTTTGATCTTTTCCCAAGAGGACAAGATCACACCTAAGAATAGTGATGGAGAATATCAAGTGATCCTAGAGTATAAGAAATGAACCCGAGATCCTTTTCATCCGCCGCCGTGAGGCGTTATTTATATTACAAGGTATATTAATAGCAATGAATGCATTGATGGCTAGGTCGACTGATTAGACACAAATGGGAGGGAAATAAGGGATTTCCCCTTTAATGTCGATTGATCGCCATAATAGTTGGCTATGTTGGGGCATTTCCTTTATCTCGAGCGGTCTTAATGGGTCTTGAAGCGAATGTATATACCGACTTCGGTTGGGAACACAATCCAATCTAATAACTATACAATTAACTGAATTATCCAAATACTCATAAGTGATTAACCACAAATTCAAAAATCATTTCTCTTTGATATTAGCTTTTTCTTTTTATTGGTGACATTTTTTTATTTTAGCTTGTACTCAACGCACCAGCTAGCAACCAAAAAGTTGGTATTAAATTCCGGAACCGATAAATGTTACTCCTACATACTAGAATAACATTTATTATTTATTTATATTTGTACGTTTTTGGTTTTGATAAGTATGCATAACATTATTATTTCGTACAAAAAATCGAATAAGATAGCGGGGGAACACAAGACCTATTTTCCACGTGGACTAAAGCATAACCCCGTAAAGCTCGCACAAGTACAATAATACCCTTAAGATGATACCCTTTCGTGTTACTTTCCATTTCCATTTCCCGTTGGCTGGCACGCACGCACGCACGAACGGCCTCTTCGACTCCGAATCCAAAAGAACAAGAAACAAAGCAGCTGCAAAAGAGTAAACAGAACGAAAAGAAGAAAAAAAAATGAAGATCACCGCTCTGTTGGTGCTGAAATGCACGGCCGGTGAAGCTTCGGATCCTGTGATTCTATCCAACGCTTCAGATGTGAGTCGATTCGGTTACTTCCAACGATCCAGCGTTAAAGAGTTCATCGTCTTCGTGGGTCGCACCGTAGCCAAACGCACCCCTCAGGATCAGCGTCAATCCGTTCAGCACGAAGGTTCAATTCAATTTTCCTTCTCACCCATCTTAGGGTTTCATTTACACCTTCCAATTATCGGTCTCGGAAATTGAATCGTGCGTTGAGTTTTTGAGTTTTCGTTTTTCATTGATCGGGTTCCTACCTACCATGATATTTAACCGTTTACTATGGGTTGGGTTACCTCTTTTATTTCACAACAAATCTTTGTGATAGAAACCATAATTGCTTAATTAGATATGTGATTATGTCTTTTTTTTTATAGAGTAGATACTTAGATTCGCCTTTAACAAAAACTGCAGAGAAGAAGAGTAATGGGAAGTAATAATTTGATCCCAAGAAATCAAGAGGGGATCAAATTAGTTTTTATCCTTAAAAGAGTAATTTAACCTGCATTTTAGATGTCTGAGGACCAAATTAGTTTTTTATCAATCTGAGAACTAAATTGCTATGTGTTTATTTGTCGAGATGAATTTGGGTATTCAATAGTGTTGGATCACGTGTTACTGAAACTATAAATGTTTAAAAGGTGTTTACTTTTTTGTTTCTTTCTCAGAGTACAAGGTGCATGCCTATAATAGAAACGGCCTTTGTGCCGTGGGATTTATGGATGATCACTATCCGATACGAAGTGCGTTTTCTCTTCTCACCAAGGTAAGAGTGTAGAAGTGTGTTTCGGTTAAGTGTTGTTACATTTATATGTAGCAAGTCATGTTTGGACCAATCTCGTGTTTTGCCTGCTTCCTTTGCTCTTAGCTTACTTAGATCACAGTTATAAAAATGGCTTCTTTTCTTTCTGTTATTTAAGTGCTGGCAGAATTTACTTTTTCATGTCATGTTTTGGTTATCTGAAGTCTGAACTGTGGTTATAGGCTTTTCACTCTATTTTCTAGTGAAAATTCGGAAGATACTTCCTCCATTTCTTATGTATTCATGTTTTAAATATTAGTGGGAATATGGTAACAATGCTGAGGAATTAAGAAAACACGTTTTGTCTTTTTAACTTTTTAATTTATGGAGGTCCTCTTGAAAGGCACAATCTTTGTTTTCTATTTTATCATGGTTTACTGTCTTGGTGGCATCTACTAGCTCTGACCACGTTTCACCTCCCTACGGCTCATAAAGGTAGCCGTGAAATCAATTCTAGGTGATTTTTAGTTTTTAAAATTGCAGGGGTCTAGGTCTCAGCTATCAATTACATATATAAACCTGAATTGAATATTTTTCATTAATTCCAAATCCAATTAAATCAAGAATGCTAATAGAGTATATCACTACTGTTTGTTTCTGTTAGTTTGTTAATCAGTAATTCTGTGATTAGTTACAAGATGACTCAGCAGCTTTGTTAACTCAGCAAGTTGGTTAGAGTTCACTTATACTGTCAATGTATAAATAGCAGTGCACTGTGTAAACAGATTCAATTGAGAAATACAATTCCAGAAATTCAATCACATGAAATTTCATTTCTCTGAAACGATCAAATGCTATAAGAGTACCCAATAGCATAACATCATTGCTGTTAGTTTTTTTTTTTCCAGTCATCAAATGTGATATATATATATATATATATATATATATACATATGAGTGGGGATCAACTTACTCCAACAATAACTCTTGTAAGAGTTACTCCACTTAATATCTCTTTGCATAATAGTTCTAATTGAGTAGATCAAATATGAAAATTTTCATAAAATTTTAAAAATATTTGATATTAGATCAAATAAGTTCAATTCAACGTATATTATACTTTTTAAAATATAAGTAAAATATGGACTACAAGATTTAGTAGTTATAGATATTCAATTTCTATAAATTTTGATATGCATGATCATTAAGATAATATACAACTATTCAACGGTTGGATCAGTAAAATCTAATGTCTACAAAGAGATATTAAGTGGAGTAAATCTTACAAGAGTTACTCTTGGAGTAAGTTGGTCTCATATATAGCCTCTATTGCCCCTCTTTATGCTTTTGGATTTGAATATTTGTGGAACTGCTGATGCTCAGCGGTCTGCATTTTAACTAATTAATTAGCTCCTTGAAGCTATTTCCCTAGTAAGTATAAATATCTGGTTTTTAGTGAGTATTCTATGTCTACTGAATGACGGCTTGCTAGTGAAATTTGCATGTTTGTGTGGCAGACAAGAATACTTGTTATATCCGGTAGAATGTATCCTGCATGTTATTTTGATTTTTGATGTTTTATTAGATGGCAATAATATATATTGTTTGCAGGTTCTGGATGAATACCAAAAAAGTTTTGGGGAATCATGGAGAAGTGCTCAGGAAGATAGTACTCAGCCATGGCCTTATTTGACTGAAGCTCTTGAAAAATTCCAGGCATATAAATACCTCTTCTTTTAGGTTCAGCTAGAGTTGTTGATTTTTCAGTAAATAAACAAAGTATATAGTATTAAAAATTATGTCAAAGCAGCTTTTTTGTTATGCTAACCTTTTCACATTATAACTTTTGGTTTGAACCCGCTTTTGAATTATCCTGTCAAATATTCAGGACCCTGCTGAGGCTGACAAGTTGTTGAAAATCCAGAGGGAGTTGGATGAAACAAAGATCATCCTTGTAAGTGCACACATTACTTTATATTGCAAAATAGCATATTGATTCCCTGCATCCTCTGTCTTCCAAATTTACCTCTCTTTAGTTAGACATTTTGTCATGTAGCCATTCAATTTTTAGCTTGAGAGTGATAGGCTTGGTAACTTTTTAAACAATTTTTTGTTTGTTTTAGAATTCAGTATTGGTTTTCAAATAGATATAGCTTAGATGAAAATGCCAGTATCACTCAAGTCAACCATCATTCTAACAGAGTCAAATATAATGTCCTGTTGCGGATTTATTCTTTCTTAGAAACTTGGTGTGATTTCCAAGATTTTACATGATGTCTGTCAACCAATGTTGTCAAAATTGTGGCACTATAGCGATATAGCATATCGGAATTTGTACAATCTGCTATTGTCCTCAATCCATGATATGCCCATAAGTATTGTCAAATAGCGGCTATAGTGGTGCTATAGCACTATAGCATCGCGAATTTGAGCAAACCGCTATTTTATTCGCGATTGATAACATTGCTGTCAACTGGTTAGTAATCATTCTGTTGTTTGTTTTTTATTGAAATTTGAAACTAGTAACATAGCTGTGCATGCGCACGAGTAGTGACGTATTCTTTGTTCAAATAGACTTAGACTGACTTCGAATAGTTTGATAATCTTTAAAAGTGGTTAATATGGAATTAAATGATTTATCACATTTAATGTGAATTTAGGACATTAATTATTAAATACGAAGTCAGGATGATAATATTTTATTTATTGTTATGAAAAGAAGTTGAATCTTTGAATGCGAGATGAAATGAAGTTGCATAATTTAGAAAGATTGTTATGCAAATATATTACAGAATACCATATAAAAATCTCAGCTAAGCTGCATAATTTCTCATCCTGATGAATATATTGTATTTTTGTTCTATGATAGAATAAAGACCGTTCTAATGTTTTTTAACGCAACATTAAGTTGTGTTCCATCCATAAGCATGGCTATTGAGTTTTGTCTCATCCATAAGCACATTGATCCCCGAAGAATATGCTAAATGCTACTAATTACCAGAGTTTTGTCTCTTCATGAGCAAAAGTTTGTTCCTTCAAGAACATGCCAAATGCTGAAATCTTAATAGGCTGTGTAATATATATACTTTGGAGAAAATATATGTACTAGTCTACGTGGAGTCAATACATTAAATACAAATATTACTAGTCGATTATGTGGACTAGTTTTATATAAACTTTTCGTAATATAATAAAATAATAGTATTTAAAAATAAGAATTGTGATGTATGCATATATAGATCATATCATAACGTCTCCATTATATAGAATAAGTAACCGGAAAGTCTTTGTTAAACCAACTTTTTTTGAGGTTACTGTAATGAGAGAAAAGAACTTCAATAGGTTCAAATACATTGGTTAGAAAAATTTTAGGCAATAGAATTTAGTGATCCTTGACCTGGTGCTCAAAATCGGATATTTGGTTGAGGAGTGTGGAGAAAGGTGGTAGGTACCTATGACCCACTTTCATGGAAGTTTGTTATAAAGGGTGGAAAATAGAATCTCTGGGTAACAGGAGAGATCCTCTTGTATTACATTTTTCGTTGTTTTTCAATCATTACTACAGTTTTCTATTTCATCTTGATTTGGGTTCCTATCAAAAGGCGATGACTGTCAACGCAACTTTTAGGTGAAGCAGTGGAAAATTGAAAGTTGAATATGGAAAGAGAATACTGGTTTTAGCGCCTAAACTTTTGACAGGTTTAGGACACAAAAAGGCAATTTTGTGATTATATGTCAAAATATTAAGGGTAGTTTTGTATTATCCAAGTTTGTTAAATGGTGTAAATTGAATAGTAGATATGTTTGTGTTTCTCGTTAATATACATTTACTTGGTCATATCCAATTTTGTTTGGCAATCTTGATTTAGCCATTCAATATAGGTCAGTGGGCTTTTCTGATTTCCTCTGTACTCTATGGGCTTGTTTAGGTTCTCTGCATGGTTTTCTGAGTTATAGATTTCTGAGAACTACATCACACAAATGATGAAATGTTTATCCACGACTGACTATTATTTTCTCTCAAAATGGTGATTTTCTTTTATACACAGCACAAGACTATTGATAGTGTGCTTGCACGAGGGGAGAAGCTGGACAGTCTAGTTGAGAAGAGTTCAGATCTGAGTGCAGCATCACAGGTAACTAATACAGCTCCTGTTTTACTAGCTTGTGTTTTGTTTTCCTAACTTATGTATTTTGATTTTTTTATTATATAATACTACGGATTGTATAACTGACTATTTGTTCGTTTGATTGCTGTTAACCTTCCTAAATTATGCTTTTTGTTGCTTGTTTTCGTATTGAAGAGTTCTTTTATGAGTAAAGTTCTTGTGATTGATTAATTTTGGGATGACCTTATAGCTAAATTTGTTTTCTTTTAGATATGAAATACAAGGATTTAAATTTTGGTTCTTATTGGAAAAAAGTTCTGGAATCCCGTTTTTGAGGAACATATGTTCTGTTTCATGTTATAGGTCTGCTAGAGAAGTTTAATCTGATTCAGTGTAAATCTTTTAAAATCACTTGTACTTAACTCATTTTCAATGTAAAAATCATCGCGTTGTTGGCTTAAACTTGTTTTCTGTAGTTCCTACCAGATTATAAAAATTAGTTGAGAGACTTCAAAGATTCCTCTTCCTCCACACCCCATGTACATGCCATTACTACCTTTTTAATGAATCTCATAGGGTTCATTACCTAAGATTTTTTCTCATTATGTTGTTTTACTGAGAATCTTGTGAACTTTATAATCTGTTTTTTTACATCTTTTGTTCATGGTTTTAAAACAATTTTTACAACTGCAACAACCTTCTCAAAACAACTATTTCATTGGTCAAGTTTTTGGGAAAATCAAATCCTAACTAATATTAAACAGTAGGAGTCAAGGTACAGTTCCATTAAATTTTTCTGTACCTGAATGAGCTGCCGCCCCTGGTACAATTTAGGCTTGAAATAGACATGTAAATGAGGGGAAAAGTAGATTTAATCTAAAGATTCCCAGCTTTATTTTTATAAAACATAAAAAATGCAGTATCCAATGAAGTTGTGATAAAATAATCAAACAAATGTGACACAGTGAAGCAAATTTGTGGCACTGTTTTGAGTTTAAGTTCCGCCCTGCTCTTGTGTTAGTCGTATAACAATTCGCCACATGATTTGACATGTAACATGCCGAAGAATGCCAAGTAATATGTCTGTGGTGTATTTACATCAACATAGGTATTAGGGAATGTTTGACTAAAACTGTCACTTATTTGTTGATAGTGTATTGTTTTGTTTGATTTTAAATATAGTTTGTTGTCTTAATACCTTAATCTTGTTTAGTTTTGACTCTTAAACCATTAAAAATCATTCTTTTTTATTTTGCTAAATCCTACTACACGGAATACATGGAATGTTATTGATGCTCTTGTGGTAAAAAAAAATGATGATTCAGTTAACTTGGAAGTTTTCAATTACCTCTGTTTCAAAGTTGGCTTCTAATAGAGAACTGGGTATTGGTGGACCAGCTGTTGGGCTCAATTCTTTGGAAGCCCAGGACTTGGAAGGATTATGATAGAACCCGTAAATTCAAGAGACCGTAACTGTATATTATTCAATTAAAAGGATGAGCTAAAGAGCTCTACACTGGTAAAAAACAAGAACTAAACCAGAGTCCAAGACTCCTAAACCAGAGAGAGAATCTCTCCTAATCGACTTTCTAACAAACTTCTCAATACCTTTCACTGTCCTAGCCTCTGCCTATTTATATTTGTTGCATCTCCTAACAGAAAGAATCCCACTCTCACTGCCACCTCACTTATAATTTCCCTTAAAGTGTCTTAATTTATTGATGGAATCTAATTGTTGTGTTCTGCTTTTGGTACATGATTCTGGTTCTGTAAGTGATTAAAATAACTGTTTAAAAGGATTGCAATTTAAATTAAAGTGTAAGAAAACTTTTTAAAGTTAGGCATGAATGGTAATTTGTTTCCCACTAGTTCCTTTGCTGACACAAAAACTTGATTGTGGCGTTTGAAACAGATGTTCTACAAACAGGCCAAAAAAACCAATCAGTGTTGTACCATATTGTAAGCTTTCAAGAACATCAGTATCCCGTAAGCTCATTTGGAATCTTGTTCCGACGCTGAAGCTGTTGGATATGTAGGAGAAAATAGATATGTCTATATCACTACTCTCCATTGTTTGCTTGGTGAAATTCTGTGATTTCCCTGAAATATGTAACGAAATATTCAGTGATTTCCCTTATTTACCTTGTTTGTTTCTGATGATTACGACGATAATATATAGTATTACACATGTATTATTATTATTATTATTTTGATGAATCCATATGTGGGATATTGTAACTTGCGCTCATCTATCACTCACGCTCTCTGCCATGCCATGATTTATTTTTATTTTTATGCTTTTAAAGTCTATTTGGTATTGCGGTGGGAACAGTGTTCACCGCATTCGTTCGGTGGAACTCTACCGCTTTTGTTTCTTGCGTGCGTTGCGTATTACTTAGCCATCTGGAAAATTGGAAGCTTATTTTTGTAGTTAGCTACACTGGATGGCAAGCTAGTGATGTGATGTGATACTTTAGGCAGAAGAACATCTTTTAGAATTTGTAGCTTGAATTTTATCCATTCAAATAAGGCCCCACTGCTTATCTCTTTACATCTGCATAATTGATTCAAATTTGGACAAGTGTAGACATGTATATAATGCGGGTGTTCTATGTATGTTGCTCTCACTGATTAAAAGATTTTCTTCCTAAAATTTATTGAAACAACATATAATATCTCTATTATATATAACCATGCAACATGTCGTCACCATCCACAGTAGTATTTATTACGTCACTAATTACATCACCAAGCGATTTTATTTCACATCATCGTATTAATTATTTGAAATATATACAAAAATGTCAAAGCGAGAATCGAACCTATCCCCTCTTGAATTCGGTGTAATTATTATTAAAGTCATTCTACTACCTACTTCTTTGTTTAAAAAGCGTAACACATTATTGTTAAACTATTCTTCATTATTATTTTAAATAAAAATAAAAATATTGGTACATTATTTTATATCTCTATGATATAGAACCATGGATCTTTCATGTCA
This sequence comes from Oxytropis ochrocephala, assembly GCA_020916435.1. Lineage (NCBI taxonomy): Eukaryota > Viridiplantae > Streptophyta > Magnoliopsida > Fabales > Fabaceae > Oxytropis > Oxytropis ochrocephala. The sequence continues at coordinate 120,578 of JAJHUT010000068.1, forward strand.
CCATCCATATAGTATGACGCATCACTAATTACATCATCAACAATTTTATTCTTCATCATCAAGTTAATTCACTTAAATATATACCAAAAATGTCAAAGTTATCATTAATAGACAAATTATGTATTACTATTTAGGGTTTTAGATATTAATCTTTATATAATCTTAAAGATTTTTATATAAACATTGCATCTACAAATAAATTAGATTTTCATATTAATAATAATCTGAAGTGTTAGTTTGATATTTTTCGTTTATAGTTTCTTTATAGGAATATCTACAAAATACCATGGGGTTTCTTTCACGATATGGAATGTACATGTATTAAATCAAAATTAACATTTAAATAGTCAAATAATATATATAATATTCACTATATATATAAAAATAAATAAATGTATAAACATATATATTATATATCATAATGAATGGATAAAAACTGGTGTACAAAGAAATCGGCGTGTCATATAACACGTGAAAACATACAATTGCATTTTTAAAGCTGCTAGAAAAATAATTTAAAATTTTATGACAAAATGAGATGTATACCGTGTTGCTTATAACAATAAAATCGAATTCTACACAAGTTCACACGCTTAGCAACAACAAATTATGAAAGATATATTACAAAATAGATGAGACATTCTATTATCGTATATCATTTTCCTTTCGGCATTAGTAATAGTAATATGCTTTTATATATACTCATTCGAATACATTAGATGATAATCATATTTTTAAATGGTTTCAATTTTTGTTTTAGTACTTTGTTTGAATACTTTTATATTAATTTTCATTCGTTTAATTATTACAAAACATTATAATGTAAAACAAAATCTTTTAGGACAAAACTCACATCCCATTTGAAATTATAATATATAATTTTATTTTATATATATATATATATATATATATATATATATATATATATATATATATATATATATATAAATCTAAATTTAATTTCCTCTTATTATATAAATATTTAAAATAGTTGAAGTAATTACCTTACGATTGCCTAAACAAATGAATTTAAACCGCATTTTTGTGCGGATAAATTATACTTAGTATTTGTTATTTATGAAAACAATATATAATTTATATGAAAAAATAGTTTAACTGTTTTTATTTGATTTGATATCACAACTTGATGTTCAAATAACACTAGTCGAAGATCATGACCAGAAGGCACAATTTCAGAATTTACACAACCTTGAATTTGACCGTTTTCTCTATCATGATCAAACAAATTGCACCGGACTTTTCTTTTCTTTCTTTGACGTGGAGACATCTAGCTTTTCCTTTTTTGATACAAAAAAAAGAAGCAACGTGTGTTCTGGATAGTACTTCCTAAGTAACAAAAAAAAAAACTTTGGGTCATTTAACCAAATAACAAAATATAAGTAAAACTATTAAGGCTAAATTATAGTTGGGCGTGTTTTCTATACTCCCACCCAATTTTAAATCTCCAAAATATTTTGAAAAATAATTTTTTAAAAAATAAATAAATAAATCGTATATCTTTGCTTTGATGCGTATATCGATTTCATTATTTTATGTCAATCGTATATACATCTCGAGAAAGGGTATATATACGATGGTTTTATTTTTAATAATTTGTTTTAATTTTTATTCTTAAAAATTTCTTAAAAATTCGTTAAATAGTCAAAGTTACTCTAAAAATTATAAAAACACCACTAAAAATCTAACAAAACCAAAATAAGGCTATGCAAATTTTTTTAGATTTTTTGGAGACTATGAAAAATTAAAAAAATTGTAAAAAATAAGAAAGCGATGGAATTTGGAATTTTGAAGTTTGTAGTCCTATAAGAAGTTTCTTCTAAAGGAGTCTTGATTCTTGATTTTTTTGGATTTAATGGATGTGGTTTCATTACGATCGGAGTATGTTGCCGAAACCGATTTTTAGCCTAAATTATTCGTTCGATGTATAACATCGTCAAATCTTTTAACGAACAAACACACAAAACCTATTTTAGGACTTAATTAATTTTTATTTGACTTAAAATTTAAAAAACACCATAGGGATCGTATATACACCGGAGGTATATATACAACCCTATTTTTACCCATCGTATATACACCTCCCAAGGCGTATATACGATTATGTGGTGAAGTGTGCCAATTGTAACACCCCAAAGTAATTCAATTAGTTATTTAATTGGGTTACTTAGGGTTTACAACATTATTAATTAAGCTAAGTGATCGATGTAGAGTGTTTATTTTATTAGGAGGCGTTTAAGTAAATAGAGAAAGGTGAGATTAGAGGCCCAATGAGTGATTAAGAGGCCTGATGTTTCCTTGAAAGCCCATACGCATGGCTTAAAGAGAGTGGACCAGTAGGATGAGAATTCATTTTCCAACAAAATATCAAGAAAGGTAAAGGGAAAGTAAAGAGAGGAAAAGGGTAGGTGGAATAGTGCTTCTAGAGAGAAGGAGGAGAAGCTGGGCGTGGAAAGAGCTGGAATTGTGGAAGAAGAGGCAAGCCATTTGAGTGGTGATCATTGTGTTGAAGTGTCGAGAGTGATCTTCTGCAACTAGTTGAGGTAAAGGGCTCTCTTTCACTTATAATTTTGAGTATATGATGAGTGTTGTGTGTGAATGGATTTAGAGTTGTTTTCTGAGTTGCGTTTTTGTGTTTAATGAATGTTTTAGATGTGTTTACTTCACTTTGGTGAAGATTGTGATGGTTGTTGGTGAGTTGGTTGGGTGAGAAACCAAGGGGAGGAAAATGGGATCTGAGGATACTCTCAGTCCCAGTGAGTATTGTGGGAGTAAGAGTGTTTTTAAGTTTAATCTTGGGAGAAGTACCCAAAGGAAGGAAGAGGAAGGTTAGCGCATGAGGCGTAGAGAAAGCAGAGGTGTAGTTGCACGAGTAGGCTAATCTGTGAAGGATGTAAGTGTCGAAAGATGTGTGTGTGTTGAAGTATGTATATGTCGAGAGAGAGGTAAGTGTCGAAGAATGTAAGTGTCGAGAGATGTGTGTGTGTTGAAGTATGCATATGTCGAAAGAGAGGTGAGTGTCGAAGTATGTATATGTCGAGAGAGAGGTGAGTGTCGGAGTATGTATGTGTCGAGAGAGAGAGGTGAGTGTCGGGAGTATGTAAGTGTCGAGAGAGAGAGGTGTGTGTCGACATTTACATGAGTCGAAGGAGCGTAAGTAGGAGTATAAGGGTGTAGTTGTGTGGTTAGGTGTGAAATGACCGAGGTAGTGTAAACCAGCTGAGTCATGATTGAGGTGGAATAAGTATGGTAGTTGTGGTATATGTGTAGATACCGAGATGATTTATGGTGCAGTAGGTAAGCCGAGGTGTATATCGGAGTTGGGTGGTGCACGTACTTAGGTGGAGTTGCTATAAACTAGTGCGGTCGAAGTTAGGCTTATTCCGAGATCAACATAGTCGAAGTCGGTATAAAGCGAGACTAGTCTTGATCGAACTTAGGCGCAATTCCAAGCGAGTGTATTCGAATCTGGCGTGTAGTTGGAGTCGGTAAATAAGAAGTAATGTCGTGAGGTTACGTTAGGAAATGTCGACCATAAGCGTAATCGTAGTTGAGTATGACGAGCGCGAAGTGTCGGAATAGTAGTGCCGAGGTGCGGTCGGTGTGCCGAGGTGTTATGTCTTTCTGCCGAGGTGCCAAATGGGGTACCAGGGTGATGCGTATGAGTTATGTTCGGGGCGTATTTCAACTGCGAGAGCGGCGGTGAGTGCGATAGTAGTGGCGTTAAGTCCAAGCGAGGGAAGCGATAGGTGTCGATCTTGGTCCTTAGGGGTGTAGTTTTGGTCCTAAGTGGCGTTGGAGTACTCGGATTGGTGTTAGTCAAATGCTTGAGTGTCGAGGTGCTCGTTGGCCGGGCGGCGACTATGGAGTGGTGGTCGAGGTAGGGGCGTCGGCATTAGTGCGTAATGATGTATGAGAGTTGGTTTTGGCCGTGAGGGCTACTGAGTAGAGAGGATTAAATGAGCGTTGAAGTCCCCGGAGGGCATTGAATAAATGAAAATGGTGAATCAGAGGACTTGGTCCTAGAGGTGAAGCAGAGGACTTAGGTCCTATTTATGAATAAAAGGTTGCGGTCTAATTGGTGAGTTTATTGAAATGGTGTTATGATTTAATTGAATAATGTATATGTTGTGTGTTATGCATTGTTCATGGCGTCGCGCATAAATCATAAGCATAAGGTGATAGCAGAGGACTTCGGTCCTAAGGGCTTTGATCCTAAGGTGATATGAGAGGACTTGGTCCTAAGGACTTCGTCCAGAAGGTGATAGCGAAGACTTCGGTCTTAATGGATCCATCATGCATATACCACCGGAAGTATGGGTGCGCATCATTCATATAAGTCATGCGCGATTGTAGTATTATTTTGTGCTATGAGCGGAGGTGTCATGCCTTTGTTGAGCTAATTTGCTTTGTGTGAGTTGATGGTGAGTTGTATCATTACATGAGCCTAGGTGTTTTAGTGCATTCTTAGCATTACATTTATCATAAACCTCTATTATATGTGTTTAGAGACTCACCCTCGCTTTTGTGTTGCTTCTCATGTCGCAACTGTGGTGATAGCTAAATGAAGGTTCTTCCTTCTTACGTTGAGTTGTGGCTCGCGCCGGGTAGTGTGACTTTGGAAATTTTGAGTAGGATGGTAGTTGTTGTTTTGTTTTCAAATTTGTTGAATTGTAACATATTGATTTTAAATAAAAGCGTGTTTTGTTTCACTGTATATAAACTTGATAGTTTGATTTGGTTTCTAAAAGTGAAATGTAATGCTCCTTGGGAGTGAGGTTCTTGAAAACTACGATTTTAATTAATTAATTAGTAGAATATAAGGGGGTGTTACATTAGCGTATATGTGCTGCCAATGCGTAAGTGTCGAATATAGGTGACGGAGCGTAAGGGATGATGTATAGGAGACGAAGGGTAAGGAAGTGTGTAGGGGTGCTTGGTGAGGCTTGAGTGCTAAGTGCGTGGGGGCTAAGTAGCGTAGTTATTTTAGTCCACATTCGACATTTAGTCCTAAAGTTGTAGAAAGGTAGTCCTTACGCCTTGGGGTGTATATACGATGACCAAATGTGGTCGATATACACCCCCAGGTGTGTATATACGATTGGCCAAATTTTTTAAAAAAATTACGCTTTCGGAGAAGGGCATTTTGGGTTTTCGGTTTGGGTAGGGGCATATGGGGATTGGGTGGGGGTACAAAAAAAAAACCCATTATAGTTTTAGTCTTCCTATTTTTAAAAGTTCAAGCATTTGGTCCTCTATTTTAAAATGGGTATACAAATACAAATATTATTCTTGCCTTCTTCTAAAGTGCGAGATCTTCTTCTCTTTCAATGGTCCAGATCTGGTTATACAGTTTTACCCCTTTCCATGTTTAGTACCACCTCCTCTCCCTTTGCCTAAATTTGTTGAATCTCTTTTTCGGGATAACCCCAAACCACTGTTCCTTGGACTTTTACTTGTGGCTCCAAAGTTCTAGAACTCTAAATTGCGTTGGTTGGTTGGTCCATTTTACGGAGAAAGTTACGGACTTTTCGCCTTTCTCCTCGTGCTTTCTATATGGTTTAGTTGATTTCTGGTTTGGAGCCTCTCCCGATGCTCTTTCTTGGCGTCGATCGTGGTGGTTCTTTTCGATGGTTACGGAGTTTTGTAATTGCCTTTGGAAAGAGTGGCAGCGAGTGGTGGTTTGGATCTTCACCCAAGTAGCTTCATCTCCCGGCCTGCTGTGTGTTACTTTGTGTGACTACCTGCTCTCGAGAATATGTCTCCATTTGGCTCTTGGCCTTCTTTAATGTGGAAAGCTTGGGACTTTTCATGTTTTCCCACTTTGGATTTCTCTGTTGATCACTTTTCTTGGTAGTGGTGGTTTGCTCCTTTGTTCAGAGAGGAGAAGGATGTCATTGGTTCATTGTTGGGAGGCTAGTTCGGATCTTGCTTGGTGTGGAGATATGGAGGAGTACTTTAGTACTTTTGACTGCTTGCTTTGGAAACCTAGTGGGTCGGACTATGAAGTTGTGTTTCACATTAAGGCCACTGAGTGGTCTTAGATTTTTACTTTTACATTGTTAATGTTCCTTTTAATTATGCTTTGCCCCAAGTTAGTTTAGCTGGAGCTAGGTGTCTCAGGTGCTACTCAAATGGTTAAGATCTTATCCTTAGAGCTTAGCTAAACTTTGATGTGATTAGGTCTTGAGAGGACTCGACGATGCTTCTTTGTGCTAGTAAACTACATTCGTGTAATGTTACGGTGAGTGCTTTTACCCGTATTTAATGAAATATTGCATCTTTTGAAGAAAAAAAAAGTATGTTGTTCTCCCAAATAATCAAACGTCTTATAAGGATAAAATATACTTATTTTAAGCCACAATTTTATTATAATGAAGACAATATTAGTTTTTACAAAACCTTTCTTTGTTAGAAAGGTATTAAAAACAAGGAAATTCATGCCTTATATTACATAGATCCAAACTGATGAAATTCTTAATAAAGCGTAGCACTATTTGAACTTAATAATCCATTATTGTTGTTGGAGAACTATTTCCCAAAAATGGATTTCAACCACCAAATGCCTTTGTTATCTTGAGGGCCTTCTTCCTTTGGTGGAGGATCGCTCTGTGGTGTTTTGCGAAGTTTGGTCACATCGTATCCCACACTCTTGGCTTTCTCAAGGAGCTGGTTGTATATCTCATCATCCAAATGGGTCTGCCTACATAATATCTAGGAACCAAAATTGAACAGAGTTATGGCAGAAATGGAAAATTATCGACAGAAAATCATATGCACAAAAGCATTAAAACTTGTTAAACACTCTCGGTTGAAGACGTATCCAGACACTAATAATAATACCGCTTATATTTTTTAAATTAAAACCTATGTGTATGTGCCAGTGTTGGTCCTTCATAGAAAAATAGCATCAAACGAAACGAAAGAAAGTAAATAGAGTGACTTACCCATAGGGATTTCTTGGTTGGCTCACCAATCAAAGCATACTGATAATCGTCTTGAATATACAAAACCCAGTAATTTCCAGTAACAGGAATGATGGGCAAGAATGGAGGAAGATAGAACCTGACTTTGAATTTGGCCTCATCAGAGTCTTTGGAAGCCTTAAAAGCAGTTCCTCAATGAATCCTCTTTGCCACCACTCCAAGTCTCGTTAAGCACATGCACAGTTCCATCATCATTCAGAGTGTATGTGGCTCTAGTGTTCTCTCCATCTTTGGGTTGGTCTCTTGATGGGAATGAAGCTATCTCGTACCAACGACCCATGTACTTTTGCAGATCCAAACCCTTCACAACTTGCATATCATTTTCGGACATGGTGTTCTTGGTGGTGGGTGGTTTGATTTGATTTGATTTGATGCTGTAAGTGTAACTTCAAGAAGAACCGAATGTTGTGAATTATAGGCCTCATACTGTTTCAAGGTGTAGTATATATAGTATACAAGATAAGATCCTTGTTGGATAACTCATAAATAAATATAATAATTATAATTATAATTATAATTATAAACTAAAAATATACTATTGAACAAAATTTGTGACTGTAAAATTAAGAAAAATATCAATAAGGAAAAAGAGAG